>VYXB01003408.1:335540-349908 GCA_013397135.1 Pachyramphus minor | reverse complement strand
CCTGGAGCAGCTGATAAAGGTATTTGATGAGCTGTGGGAACCCCAGCAGAATGAGATACTGTTGGTTACACAAAATCAAGAGAAGAGGAGGCAGGAGGTACTTACATTACATAGGTGGGAACTCCGCCTTGTGACCACCACAGGGACTTCTGTGAGGGGTGGGCAGGATGTGGGACAGGGTGCTGAGCAACAGAACCAAGCCCACAGCAATGACTCCAACTAAAAAGGGCAGCATTAGGGTCCTGTGTATGACACAGAGAGCAGAAAGCAAAAATTCCCCACCAGAGTGGTGGGGAACAAAGTCACTTAACACCTCAATGCCACTACTACTGGGAAATGTGAACGGGGGCACAGAGAAGACGATGCCACTCCGAGGTACAACAGGCACCAAAACCATCTCTGCTGTCCTTGGGCCAGTGCAGGGTGATGGGAAACCCTGGAAACCCCTTTTAGTCATCCCAAAGAACTTCCAGACACCACGAAGGATCAATAGGAAGTTTGGTGTGGAAGAGAGGTGGGTCCAAGATGACAATGCCCAGCAGCAGCTGCCAAAGCAGTTGGCTGGAGATGGAAGCCCGTGGATTCCACACTGTGGAATTGCTCAAGGGGGCTTCAGAGCTTCACAAAGCAGAACAGAGTAAAAGATCACCTGGTACTACCTCTCCACACAACTGGCTGTTAGTCATAATCCCTTAGCTTCCAAATCCAGGCAGTGATAAACATTGGGTAATCCATGTTTCTGGGGACTGGAACTGGAAGATCTTTAGGGTCCCTTCCAGTACAAACCATTCCAGGATCCTATGATTCTGTGTTGTGGGCACAAAGCAGGAGAGAGCAGTGCTTGAGGGAGCTGGGGCAAATGATTCTTCACTTAGCTGGAGGTCTGGGCTTGTGTGGGAGGTGCCAGTGGTCCCTCAGGCTCCCTCTCCATCACAGACACCAGACAGGTAAAAACTGTCCTCCATGTGAGCAGTTAAGCCCTAAGGTAGGGAGCACAGGACCTGAGAGGAATCTCTGTCCTTGCAGATATTCAAAATTTGACCAAAGAAACGAGATTTAACTTTGAAGTTTGCTCTGCTTTGAGAAGGATCTAGGAATACAGAGCTACAGATGTCCCTCCAAACTTGAATTGTTCTATACTTTTCCAGTCTGTGACTATCCATTTTATGCAGAATACTGCCCAACAGGAAGCAGCCAATGTGAATTTGTCAGGAGCAAATCTACCCAGAGCAGGGAGCAACTGCAACATGCTGGGCTGCTCAATCCCACGGGAGAGGTGACTGCTTCTCACCTGCTCCCTGCATCCTTCCCTGGATATTCCTGTCCCCTCAGAGATCTGCTGGCATAGCAATTGGTCTCTAAGCTATCAGAGTCACCCAGGCTACTGAAATGCTTTCATTAAAAAAGATGTGCATGTGGAGGGAGCACAAGTCTTGCAGCAGCTAAAGGAGCATTGTGTGTCTGCTGCCAGGGGCTGTGAAAACACACGTGGGAGGCACTGGAAAAAGAGAGGTGGGAAAGGACTTCATGACCCTGTTTGTTGAAGTAAAGTGATGAACAGATCTGCTGAAAGGCAAACCAGCTTGGGTTTGTTTGCTGACACCTCACTGCTTGGCTCCTCAAACCTTGCAATCCTCTGCCACCCTTTGGCTATAGCACAGTCCTGTCTGCCTTGCATCCCTCTCCTTTATCTTTTTTTTTTTGTCACTCAGCTGACAAGAAACTCTTCCAAAACAATGGCACACTTGTGCCTGTCCTCACTGCAAGCAAATGATTTACAAATAAGCTCCACATCCCACCAGGACAGGGTGAAGGGCTGTAAATTGTCATGCTATGCATGAAGATTTGTTTTGGTGAAAGTTCTGGTGAAAAGTGTATCCTTCTGGGTTCAGATAACTGGAGAGGACTGGATCACCGTCCTTGACTCAAAATCTATCAGCTGCTCTCTCCAAGCTAGTGCTTGGGCTGGGAATATGGGATATTTGAGAAGTCCCTTTCTTATAACACTTAACAAGGAAGTAAAATGGCAAATGAGTCATGGAATCATAAAATATCCCGAGCTGGAAGGGACACACAAGGATCATTGACTTCAACCCCTGAAAAACCTTTAGATGTCTTTCTCAGCCTTGTGATTTTTCATAATGACTGAAAATAAAGCAGTTCGTGTTTATCTCTCTACATCCTGTCCTGATGACATCTGGAAGAGGCTTTCAGCCATCTCAGGTAGTGGGGGCACCACTGGCCACATCCCCGGGGATGCAATCAGGAGGCAGGGATGTGCTGTAAACAGCAGCAGCCTGCCTGGGGTTTGTGTTTTAATGGGTGCAAGAATCGCTGTTAGCATATGCTAACCACTCTTTGCAGGGTGATCATTATGCAAATGCCTACAGTAAACAGGTAGGAAATTAGATCTAATCAGGACAACCCCCTCCCTCTCCTCTCCTACCACAGGAAAGTTGACTCCATCACATTGCTCTGGGTACAAACCAAAAGAAGGCTGAATTCCAGCCTGAGACCTCCGTTTTCCATTTGTCCTTTTGTTCTCGCGTGTTTGGTTTCTTGCATAAGTCGCTGGAAACCGAAGGGCAGCCTGGTGTCCGGTTTAATTTTAAAGCTCCCAGAACAGGCTGGTGTGGCTGGATTCAGAGTTAAACGCCGTGATCTGAGGGTAAATAAAAACTGAGCACATCATGCCCGGTCTCCATGAATAATTTGACTCTGTGTAATGTCTAATCGCTGCCCATTAAAGAGGCTTTCAACACTGATGGGGACAGTGACAGCCACAGATTCCCAGTATGAGCCCAGGAGCATCGCTCGATTCCCTGGTTATCAGGAGGCCCACACACCTTCGGTGCTGCCGGGGGGTCCCACAGCTGATTCCTGTCTCACACCCCCTTTCCCCCTGCAGCTCAGCCCATCTCCTGCTTTTGCAACACCTCAATTCCTCTGTGCCCAAGTGCCAGACACGGCTGGTTCCCTGCCCACGGCAGGAGAGGGGGATGGAACTAGATGATCTTTCAGGTCCCTTCCAATCCAAACCATTCCATGATTCTATGATTTGCCCTGTGCTCCGTGGAGGGGCTGTGGCTGACACGAGAAAATCAACCTCTCTGCTTGCCCCAATCCCAATAAGGCTAAGGATACCTTCTGCAAGACTCAGCTCCTGGGTTTAGGAAATCTCAACCTCCCAGAAACCTTACAGAGGACGAGACATCTTCTTGCAGCAAATATTAAAGGCCGTGGCCAAGTAATAACAACTGTTTGCTGCAGTATCTGTGCAAAGGTTGAGGCAATTATGGCACTGCAGGCAGAAGCATAAAAGCCAAGGAGCCATAAAAGCCTCCCCAGCCACGAGGACCCTCCTGCATCCTGTACAGGCCCCAGGACAGGTGTGTGAGAAATGGATTCGATGGATTCTGCAGAGACACCCTGGCAAGGAGGGACCCGTGTGCCCCTTGGCACCCCAGGGTGCTCCTTGGTGCTTTTTTGCCTTTGGCTCTTGCAGCCTGACCCCAAGGGAGGTGGTGAGGGGAGCCTCAACAGGCCCTCACTGGCCATTTTGATGCCATCAAAATAAAAAATGAAATGTTAGAGACTAGGATTTACCCTGGGAAATTAGACTTACAGGGGCTATTTTAATGTGGTTCCATCAATACAATACCTCTGCTCCTGCATGGTTGTTCCCACCAAATTCCAAATAGCTCCAGCACGCTGTTGGTGCTTCATTTTCAATCAATCCACCACCATCCCTTGCAGTGTCACAGACTTGCAGCAGACCTGGATGGTCCATTCAAGCATTGACCCCCTGGAAAATGCTGAAGGCACCTGTTAAAACACAGGGAAAGAGTCTCAGCTGTCCCTGCTGTGACCCCAGCTGCAGTCACCTCTCTCACTGTTGGCATGGGAGACCATGAGTCAGAAAGGAGCTTTGGCAACCTTTCAGCAGTGTGGGTTGCCCCTGGCAGTACCTGCCAAAGGAGGTGGATAGTTTGCACACCTGGAGAGGTTGGCACTGTGTTCTCAGTCCTTGTGGAAGGGGGCAGAGGGAGAGAGAGCAGTTAAAGGAGAACAGAAAGAGCAGAGGTGCAGCAGGGCTGACCAGCACTGCTCCAGGAAATTCTTGCAAGACGGTTTACCTTAGGGATCCCAATGTTGCAACAGGATTGGGAGAGAGTGCCCTTGTTCTACTGCAGATGGGCTTTTCCATGAATGTGGGAAAGACTGGACACTGCCAGGGTGCTGTGCCTCTCTCACACTTGTCTTGGATGAGCCACCAGCCTGGAGGTCCTACCAGAACACAAATCCCAGCAGCACAGGCCACCTGTACCACTGCTGCCCTGATCCCTGGTGCCCAGCTCTCAGCCCTCTCCCACACTAGCTGTGTTTGATTTCCCACGACCAAGAGATGATCCAGATGCAAATTTCCCCAGGAACCATCTGGTAAATACTCCATCCTCTAAAAAGTCCTGCACGTAGCCCTGAAACAGCAGATTAACCTGGATAGTTGCCATAGGGGATGTGCTTTATTGTATTTTAAGTACTTATGGGCAGGAGGAAATACCTACTGCATGACTTTTAGAAAGGAAAACGTGTATTTGACTACAACACTTGAAAAAAATCCTGCACAGCTTCCATGTCCTAAAGCAATTTGTTTCAGGTGCTAACTTTTATTTTTTCAGATGGTCCTTTTGGATTAATCTAATTTTAACTTGTCACACTCTCACCAGATGGGTAAACACACACTTTTTTCTTCCAGGTAGTATCCTGCACTCACTGAATCTACTTGTACCATCTCATCACCCTCTTGGATAACTCATATATTGACAGGTGCTCCCCAAGTCCTCCACCAAGCAGGTTTGCCACTCCTTGAGTTGCTTTCCTGGCTCTTCCTGAATCCTTCCCAATCCTCTACTTTTAGTTTCAAAGCCAGGTCCTGAGACTGGACAGCACCATTTCCATACAGGTCTCTTCTACCACCTGATTTGGGGATTTCCAGAATTTCAGGGACAACATCCCTGCCCTTATCCCACTACTGACCCAGGGCTGAAGCTGTTTGGGTTCCCACAAGACTCCATCACCCTTCTCAGCATTCCATTACCCCAGTTCCTGCAGCCTCACAGCTGCAAGGAGAGCTTAGGGCCCACTTGTCCTCCTCTGTTGGACACTGAAGGAACACCCTCACAACCCAACAAACACCCTCACAACTCACCACATTCCTCCTTTGCAGCTCTTCAGCCCCTGGGCAAACACCCTCACCTGAATCAGCCTGCAGCAACTCCCCAGACAGGCTTCCCTGGGGAGTGGCTCCACATATTTTCTTAATGGGAAAGAAGCCTGATCATCCCAAAGGATAAAGCCTTGGGCCCCACATCCTACAGAGGAGGCACAGAGACCTCTGGGATCTCCAAAAATCACTGAGACAGAGGTCTTTCCACAACAGAGAGACCAGCTTGCATGGATGGAGGAACACTTTGCTTTTAACAGCAGCATCAGGAGATAAATCAGCTTCACCTCTGCTTGAGCGTGTCTGAAAGCAAAAGTGATTTGTCACTTGTAAAGAGAAAGATGCAGGAGGATCTGGCCTTGTTGGGGAACACACCCTGAGCACTGGAGCTCCCTCTCCCCTCTGGCAGGGGAGGGATGAGAAAGGCAGCCCAGGGTGGGCATTCTCCCTGCATCCAAAGGCTGGTGCTTGGAAACACAAGGCACGTGCCAAGCCTTGCCAAGAAGTCACAAGTGAATCAATGCAGGTCACGAGAGAAGTTCTTCTGCTTGGCATTGACATCCTGACCCCACACCCCTCTTTAGGAAAGCTAAAAATGCTTCAGATCTTTAAAACCCTCCTGTGTAACTACTTCAGGGAAGTGGGAGCTAAATCATCCCCCCAGCAGGATGTGAACTGGTGTCAGTGGTGAGGGAGAGCAGCAGCAGAGTCCCACAGCCCCTCTGTGCTGTGTCCTGCACACACACAAAAAACACAGCCCCTTTTGGGAAGGTTACAGACCAGAAAGGACTTTTTACAAGTATTTTCTGATAGAAGTTGCCCTCCTTGCTCCCTCATGTCCTCTCCCCCTTCTCCAGCCTGATCCCAGACCCTCCCAGGGCACAAGGATCCCATGGTGGGTTAGATGCTGCATTTTCTAAGCATCAGCAGCTCTGGCAGAAATATTGCACTTCTGGTTAGCAACACCCAGATGAGAATGAATAGCAGGGTTCCTACCTCTGAGAGTGTGAGGGAAGCCAAGGAGAGAACCAACTCCTCCCTGAAAAAAAAGAGAACAACAGAAATACAGCCCAGTTTTCCCTAATTAGCCCTGTGGGCAGTTTGTAAGGAGCTCTCTGGTCTCACGGTCACCTCCTTTCCTCTTGCTCTCCCTGTAATGATGCTGCCTCAGCCTTCCAAATTTAACTACCAAGTAATTATACATCACATACAGTGGTTTGGCCCTGGCAAGGGCTGAGTGTCACCAGGAGGTGTTTGAGACTAAGAAAGGTGTTTTCTCTGCTCACTGGGAGCCTGAAGCCCCTCTGGTACCTCCAACTCTGCACCTCTCCCCAGAAAAAACAGAAACCAAGATCAAGTCCTATGACAGAGTGGGGACATCGTTGCCACAGGGCATCTTATGGTCCCCAGAGCACATGACAGCATTCCCAAACCTGTTTAAATGAAGATCAGGGAAGGGACCACGTCAAGGAAGACACTTTCTTTTTGGCACATCCTGCACTAAGAAGTATTTGCTGATAAGCTGATAATCAGGTGGCCTGGCCACCCCCAGTATGTCAGACCTTGCTGCTTAGAGAATATTTGATCATACAGTATCTCCATTAGGAGTTTGTAATCCGCTATCACAGCATTTGAGAGCCATTTGAGTGTAAGGAGATTTTTATTAATGGTTCATGAGCCTAAAAGTCAAAATTGACTCTCAGAGCAGATTTTAACAGTTTGTGTGGGATTTATATATTTATCTATCTCTTCACCACCTCTTCTCCCCCTCACCATCACCTCCCTCTGCTCTGCCCCAGCACAGAGGTGCAGCAGCAGCAACAGCAGCAGGGAGACACCAGGCAGTCCCAGAGTTGGAAATGGCATTTCTCCTTCTCTTCTGTTTTTTTCTGTCTTCTCTCTTTCACCTTTTTCCCTTCCCTTCCCTTCCCTTCCCCTTCTTCTTCCCCTTCCCCTTCCCCTTTTCTCTTCCTTCCTTCCTACCTTCCTCCCTGTGCTGTATCCATGTGTCCATGTGCTGTATCCATGTGTTTGTGTGCTTTGGCCTGAGCATCTACAGGTACCCACAGTTCTGCTCTATCCGTGTATATCCAAGTATATCCATGTGGAGGGGTCTCTGAGCCCTGCACCCCCCTCGGTCCCTGCACCCCACAGGGCTGGGAGTGGGGAGCAGAGGTGTCCCTTCCCAGATGAGAACTCCCAGCACAGGATTGGGGTGCAGGAGGCTCCCTGGGACTCCCTTTGGGGGTTTGCCCCCCCCAGCACTCCCAGCCCTGCACGGCTCCGGGGAGGACCGGACTTGCTGCTCCCTGGGAAATGGAGGACAGAGGTTGGGGGGCCCCTTCTAGGCTTCCCGTTCCACTACTAATCCCTAAAACTGGATGGGGTCCGGGATGGAAGCCAAGCCCTACCCAAACCAGCCCTCCCAACCCCCAAACCCATACCCATGCCCAACCCTCCCAATCCCCTCTTTCTGACCTTCCCAGACTCAAACTCAGCCCCTCCCAAACCTAAATCCATACCCAACCCTCCACCCTGTCCCTGCCACTCCCCCAAACCCCAGGTTAAGGCAGTGCCAGGGGTATGAGTGGGGATTTGGGGGGGTCTCTGTGCCCCTTCACCGAGCACCAGGTGGTGAAGCTCCGCAGTGAGTCCCTAAATCCGGCTTTTTTTCAGCAACTCTCCCCTGTCTCCTTGGAAACTGGCAGTGCTCCCCAGCCCTGGGCTCCTCCTGGAAACACAGTCACCCCAAAACTTGTCCCTGTTTTGGGGGTCCCTGAGCTGGGTGGGAGCAGAGGTGCCCCAGGTGAGGGCTGGTTACTGGGGAGGCACTGGGCAGGGTGGGCTGGTGCTGGCAGGGAGCAGGCAGGGATAAGGCAGGGAGTGGAAAGGTTTGTTGGGCAGGATGCAGGCAGGGTGGACAGGCAAATGGAGGGGGAATCAGACAGAGAAGCAGAGCAGGAGCAGAAGGCATCAGAAAAGGAGCAGGCAGGGTGCAGGTGGAGCAGGCAGAGATGCCGGAGTCGGCATTCCAGGCAGCTCAGCCATGGCTGGGGTCAAGATTTCCCTCCTGTTTTTCTGCTTTTTGAATTTTGGGGCTATATTTTCCCCCTCAGGTGGGAAATGTCACATTGCAGATCAGGTAGAGGATTTGCTTATATGTATATTTTGTAGGGCTGAGCAGGGCACCTCAAATCAAACCACCTCCTAATCAGCTCTTTGCCCCTAAATCCGGCTTTCCAACACTGAACTGATGTGGTCTTCCCAGCTTTTCCCCCAGTTTTATTGGATCCAGGATTGCCTACTGCAGCCTGAGTTCAGAGGAAATTAATTCTACCAGGGAGATCTAAAATGTTAGAAATGAAAACGGAGTTAAAACACTTTACATAATGTTTTGTGTTTGCCAGCTCACCTTGGGATTTTGCCCTTTGCCCACGCGTGTGCCCATTTAAATTGAAATTAGAAACAAACAGGTAGAGAAAACATGGAAAGTGCAAAAAGCCAGGGGAAAATTCAGAGAAATTCCTGCCATGAATTGGCTTTTTCTGATAAAAATGAGCACTAGCCGGAGGAGCTCATCCCTGACAGACAGGGAAATACTCAGGAAAGAGAAGTAAAAGATAAGATGTGAGAAGCAAAATACGAAAAGAGGTTTTAAAGAGGCTTTAAAAAAATTAATAATCAAAAGCTCAGGAAACAAAGAGCTTTTCCAGGCAGGTGGGATGCTGTGCCCCAGTTCAACAAAGACTTGGTTTTTCCTTGAGCATATTTTGCTTGAACATATGTTTTTTTGAGAGAGGTGAACTTTGTTGGTTTGAAGAAAATCAGGGGAGAAATTAAACTTTCCACGCTGCTGCTTGGGAGATGCCAGCGGCATGGACGTGGCTGAGCTGTCCCTGGCAGCCCCAGCATCCCTGCCTTGTGCTTCCCAAACCTTTCCTGCACGTATCCTGCCAGTAAAAACAGAAAAAGAAGAGGAAATCACTGACTAACAAGCGCAACATAAAAACTCAGCTGAGTTCCAGAGCTGAAATACGGTTTTTTAAGGGCTGATCTTTGCTCGTGGAGGACACAAATATCAGTGCAGGAAGGAGTGGGTTTGCTGGTGCCTGTGGAGGGGAAGAAGTCATTTGGGATGCTGGGATATGAAGCCAAGGAATGGCTGGAGAGGCACCATGACGATGCCTCCAACCATCTCTGTGCTCCCCAGTCCTGGTGGCAGCAGTGGGATGACAGTGGCCCCACACCCGTGGCCCCAGGTGACTCACAGGCAGGAGGGTGCTGGTGACAAGCCCTGGGGGACAGCGGGGGACAGGGAGTGGGATGGTGCTGATGGTGCTGAGGACTCTCCTCCATGTCTCTCTCTCTATTATCTTTCCAGAAGTCTGTTTTCTCGCTGCGTTAAATCCAAACCAAGCTCAGGGCTCCAGCAACACGCGTGGGATGGAGAGAGGGAGGAAGAGGGAGAAGGACAGAGAAAGAGCCACCAGGATGCTTGGGAAGGACCTGATCCGTATAAGTGGCTTTGACTTGTGAGACTGTAGCTTAAATATGTGTCCCCCTCCTTCCTCAGCACCTTTGCTCCAGTGGTTCTGCCTGATCACTCCCAGGTTCCCCCTTCTCCTCCCTGGAAAGTTCAGGGCTCTCCCCAGGCACGACTGGGGACTCCATCTCCCAGGAGGCCACAGAGCAAACACATCCCCTCCCTCCCCACAAAGAGATTTGGGAAAGCTGGGGTGGGAAAGGTCACGCTATCCAAGCTCTGTTCGTAATGGAAGTTTTTTTGATTAAAAATAAAAAACAATAAAAATAATAATTTAAAAAAAAAAAAATCTGTCCTTGGTTTTGCTTCCTTCACCTCGGGCAGCTGCCAGCAAAACCCCCTTTGCCTCAACCCTGCAGGAGCAGCAGGACCCTCCTGGACCCCCGTGCCTGGCTGCAGACAGGAAACCAGCAGCCGGCATCGCCCCTTCTCCGTCACTCGCCGGGTGAGATTAAAACGGAAGACAACCATCAAGTGTGCTAGAACCATTTTAATATAATTATACATATCTGCCAAATCCAGGAAAAAAAGGTTTATGCATATATATCTTTTTTTTTTTTTTTTTTTCCAGTTAACATCTGCAAGCATAAACGACAATGAATTTCTCGGTTTAAATTCGTCCAGGTCAGAGCAACTGCCCAAAGTCCTGTTGGATTTGACGGATACTGCCGGCGTGGCCAGCAGTTAAGGGAGCTCCAGAGGAGTTTAATGTCCTCAGGTTGGGGCGTTTTCGGTCTTTCCTCTTTCATTCAGAGACAGTTTGTTGTAAAAAGTTTCAGTGCAGTTCACCTCGGGTGAAAGGCGATCGTGTTTTTTGTGGTTTTTTTTCCTTTTTTTTTTTGTTTTTTTTTTTATTATTTTTTTAAATATATATTTTTAATTATTTTTTTTAAAAGATGATAATAGGTAACTCAGTTGCTCTGAATTTTCACTTATAATTATAACCTATTTAAATCACAGCAGAACTCCCGCTGGTGCAGAGTTCATAGTTGCATACAATACAGGAGATCACAGTTTTGAAGTCTAGCACAGATTAAAAACCACAGATGTACCATTTATATAAGACACACACTGATTGTCTCTTAAAAACTACATATTGACTCCTTATGAACATTATCTTTTTTTTTTTTTCTTAATCTTTAAATAAAGTAGTGCAGCTAGGACAATCAGTCACACAACCCACACAGCCCTGAACCAAGTTCTCCGGGTGCCAACTTGAGCAAGTTGGGCATGAAACAGTTGGATGAGCTCGAGAGAGAAAGAGAAAGAAAGAGAGAGGGAGAAAAAGAGGGAGAAAAAGAGAGATGTTGTCCATTCCGAATAGTTTAACCAAGGGTTGGCTAACACATTGGAAACCTCTGGGTGAAGGATCATCTTTCCACGCACACACAAAAAAAAAAAAAAAAAAAAAACCCTAACCTTTTTTTTTTTTTTTTTTTTTTTTTTAAAACTGGCCCGCAGGTGGGACGATCTCCCAACCTCTTCCAAACAAAGAAACCCAACAATTGCCTAAAACTAGAAAGAACACAGATGGGTCTGTCTGGTTTCTGCTCACTAGATGATCTGTCCGTTTAAGGCCTTCCTCCTCCGTTTTTCCTCTTTTATTATTCCTTTTCCAGAGCGTCTGAGCAGGAGATGAGTCTGAACGGGATCACACCAACACTGTCCCCCTCTTGTTGCTGTCAGTTTTTTTGTTCGTTTGTTTGTCCGTGGAGTTATTTTTCTCTTTAATTTAACCAAGACCTGACTAAAACTGGAGCATGTTCAGCCCAGCCTGTTCGTTCTCGTCGCGATTTCTCTCGGTATCACAAAGGTTCTTCACAAAACCTGGAACTTCCATGACGATGTCTGGTCCTTATAATCCAAGCAGTCAGCATTGAAGTTTAACTTCCAGGAGGCGGTTTGGTCTTTATAATCCAAGCAATCGGTGGTGGAGTTAAAGCCCAAACTGGAGGCTCCATAGCCCTGGGTGGAGAGGGAGGCTGGAGACTGGTTGAGGTGGCTGGTGACCGCGTTGGCACCCATGGGACTCAGGGTGGCCCCCGGCCCAGGGAGCTGGTGGTGCATAGGGGTCAAGTAAGATCCACAGTCCATCCCTCCGAAATAGGAGGTCGATCCAGCGTATCCTTGGCTGTAGCCTGATGCCTGGGTGTAGGTCATAGGATAGGATCTCTGCATGCAGGAGGAAGAGGTGGACAGGGGGTCTGAGAGCGGGGAGATGGACGCCGGGCTCCAGATGGATACGGGGGCACTGCTGCTGGAAATGGTGGGGACTGAGGTGCTGGAGGGGGGAGTGAACTGCCCGCTGGTCCCGCTCTCCGAACTCACTTCCCGGGCTGGTGAATTCTTCTTCTTAGCTGGCCGGACCTTGTTCTGGCCCCCGTTCTGCTGCTGCTGCTGCTGCTGCCGGCACTTGGCTCGGCGGTTCTTAAACCACACCTTGCGACACAGACACAGGGAGGGAGAGAGAAAAAGGCCGGCGTTAGGGATGCACAGGCAAAAACCCAAGGGTGGAAAGAGAGGGTGGCAGGGAGAAACTCGCCGGGGAGGGAGACCTAAAAGTGCTCCCCAGCAGTGGAGGGTTGCAGGCTGCTGCAAAGGAAAGCTCCGGGGCTCCCCCTCCCTGAGATCATTAGCAGTAATAACAAGTGGAAATCGCGAATCAAACTCCTTAATAAGGTCACTTTTGGGGGAGAGTGGGAGGGGGAGTATTCCCTCTTTGCTGTTTGCCAGCCAGGGGACCCCCAGGAATCGCCATTGAAGGCCTATTGAAGTAGAGCCCTTAATTAGAAACAATAGAACATCAGAAAGGGAGGGAACAATTAGGGAAAGAGAGGTAGGGGTTGGGGAGGGAGGTAAAGATGTCTCATTTACCATCCAAACAGGCTCTCTGTTCTCACCCCCTCAGCCAGAGTCAGCTCCTCAGTTCATCTCACCTTCTCTTAGCAGGGACCAAGGGGAGGAGGTTTTGAGGGGAGAAGGATGGGGTTCGACCAGGGGGTACCCCAATCCCAGACCGCCACACTCCACAGGGACATGGCACCATGCAGCCTTGGAAAGCCTCTCATGGAGGCAAGTGGGAGAGATGGCTTTGGAGATGTCCTGCCCCTGCCTCTGGCGTTGTTCTAGATTCCTGATGGGGGCAGGACCCTCCTGCCCTGCCAGCAGCACCTCCAAAACGCTGCCTGGATGAGGCCCCTGCAGGCTGCTTGCAAGGGAGGCACTGCCCAGCCCCAGGACAGGGGTCCACCAAAGCAGCCCCTCTCTTATCAAAGTCCCTTCAAAGGGGGAGGAAGCCCCCAGTCCGTACAGGCGTGAGCAGGGATCCCAGTCTGGCCCAGCTCTGGATATGCGGTGATCCCTGGGGAAGGGGGGGGATCCCTCAAGGCTTCTGCAGGGCTCCCAGAATGCCTGCAGTACAGGCTGGGATTTGGCACCTGGGGCAAGGCTTGGAATAGAGTTTGAGGGTGCTGGGGAACCCTCAGAGAGGCCGAGGGGGCTGGGAAGGAGCGTGGAGGGCTCAGGATCTGGGATGTACACAACACCCCCACAGTGGACAGGGAGGATGGGGGGGACACACACAGTCCAGCTCTGGGGTTACAAACCACCACCCCAACCACCTCTGAGCTTCTTTTACCCCACAGGGACTTCATTTGGCTCCAGGACTGACCCCATCCCCCGAACCAGCCTCTCCCTGCCAGCCACAGGCCAGTCCAAACCCTTCACTCCAGTACGGAGTGGGAGGGTCAGGCAGGGCTCTCCAGGGTCAGGCAGGGCTCTCCGGGGCCACCCCGCTTCCTACCTGCACTCTGGACTCGGGCAGGTTGATTTTCAGGGCCACTTCCTCCCGCATGAAGATGTCGGGGTAGCGGGTCTTGGCGAAAAGAGCCTCCAGCACATCCAGCTGCGCCCGGGTGAAGGTCGTGCGCTCCCGCCGCTGCTTTCGGGGGGTGGCTGCGAACGGAGCCAGAGGCCCTGGCCGTCAGTCAGCGGCCCCTCAGACCCCTGTGTCCCCTCCAGCCCCCTCCCCCGGGGGGGAGATCCACATTCCCTCCCCTCTCCCGGGAGATCCACACCCCAGTATCAGCCGCCGCCGTGCCGCAACCCCAGCTCCCGATTTCCCCTGGATGGGGGCTTGGAGCATCTGTTCCCCACCTCCAGCAAGAAGGTCTCCTCTCTTTGCAGCCCCTTTCCCGGACAACAAGTTGGTGTTGAGGAAGAAGGGAGGCAGAGGGACCTCACACCCTCACCCACCCAAGCCAGCATGATCCCGGGACATGTTGTGCCTCCAAAACCCCAGCGCCTTCTCCTCCGTGGGGGCAAAAAGAGGGAGGGAAGAGGGAAGAAAAACGTGGCTTACCGGGATAACCGACGGACGGATGCAACAAATCCATGCCCGAGGTTGTGAGACTCAGGCCATTGACTGCGTAAGGTGGTTGCTTAAGATAAGACATCATGCTAAAGTTGTGGCGGGGAGGAGAGTTGGCCGAAATCCGGGCGAGGGGGAGCCGGCCGAGCGCCCTGCCTGCCCCGGGCGGTGCCTGGGGGAGCCGTGGGGCGCGGGGGGGCCGCCAGGTGCCTGCGCAGGAGGGAGAGGAGGG
>VYXB01003408.1:262917-328244 GCA_013397135.1 Pachyramphus minor | reverse complement strand
GGAGTTATTTAGGGGCGATCTGAAATTTGCCCAGCTGCTCTTGGAGCCAGACAAGTCCTAAAAACGTTACCCCGAGAGAAGAGAAAGTGAGGTCAGGGCTGGCACCTGAGGGAAGGTCTTCTGTGCAACGAGGCGATGGTGGTGGTGGGAGGGAATACCCACCCCCGAAATANGTGTGTGAGAGAGCGAGTGTGTGTGAGTGTCTGTGAGTGTGTGTGTTGATGAAAGGCGCTAATACTGCCAGTTTACATAATTTTTCTCTCCAGGCCATGAAGTTACCTTGATGAGCAGCTTGCTGCAGCAATCAGATTATAGCTCCCAACCCAGATATTAAAATAACAGTTACAGTCCCGCGTCCCGCGTGTTGGCAAACTTGGGAGAAATGAAGGGGTAGGGGGAGCGGGGCGGGGGGGGAGGGAGAGAAAGAGCCAGAAAAGGGGTTTTGTAAGAAAGAAGAAAAGAAAACCGCGGAGAAGCTTTAAACTAGTCTTTCGTTTGTAACCTTTTACAACCTTTATTTCCCGTATATGAAAAGCTCCTTTTATTGAGACCCAGAAAGAACTTTTATTTTTCTTTTTCCCTCCCCCTTTTGGATTTTTAATTAGAGCCCATCAATTGCAGCCATATATATAGGAATCGATATAAAGTAATCCGTGGAGATGGGCTAAGGTTTTAATCGAAAATCTTCTTTGCCATTCTTTGCAGATCTTCTTTAGCCGCTGGCTGGTGGAGAAACAAATGTTCATTACAAAAATACCCCCCCAGAACCCCTCAAAGCAGCTCCCCCCCCCACAACCAAACAAAGCCACAATGCAGAAAGCTTGTAAAAGATCCCAAACCAACTGTTGTTACCATGTGAATAAGGAACTACTCTTATGCTTAACTTCATTCTCCCTTGCAGGCAGGTATTTTTCACGTTGGAAAGTTTAAAACTAGCTTCGAATAGCACAGCTAGTTATTTTTTTCTGCCTTAAATTGTATCTTGGGTAACGGTGTTTTCCGTGCGGGAAGGGTCTGGCTTGTGCCGCGGGTGTCTGTCTGTCTGTCCGGTAACAAAGATCCCACAAGTATAACACAGCAGTGAAATCCAGATCCCGTCCTCTTGCAGCTTCTCAGACTCACAAATATCGCCCTTTTTTTTATTCCTTTCCCCCCCCGCCCTTAGTGTCTGGCTTCCCCTTCTCCCCTTTCTTTTCTTTCTTTTTTTTTTTTTTTTCTCCTTTTCTTTTTCTGCAAGTGCTTTATATCATACAAAATTTAACTCTTTGCTTCCCCGCCACGAAATATTTCTTTTCCTATGTAAAAAGAAAGGAAGAAAAAAATTTCCCAACTCCCCCCAGAGCTCTCCCAACCTTCCTCCTTTCTAAAGAACTAGGGCTGTTTTTCTCCAGGGGAAGGAGGGAGGGGGGTGCGTGTGTGGAAGCTAAATATTAAACAATGCGGGCAGCTCCGGGTTTATTTTGGTAAATTAATTGTGAGACTATTCTGGCTCCTGCGTGTTTCTGCATGATTAAACTGTGCTATTTGTTCCCCAAAGCTGCACATTAGCAGAAAGTGCAAGTCTGTTTTAAAGCATCATCCTCAGGTTTAATGTAAGCAAACTGGGCTGAGTGAAAAGTTTACCCGAGTAATTGCAGCTAAGAGTCCACTGTAGTTGTTTTAATCGTTATTTTCTATCTGATAAGTGCGCTTTAAAGAATGGACCCTGCATTTTTTTTTAATCTGAAGGAAGCGAATCTGGCCGTATTTGTACCCCAACCTCGCGTCTTATCTGTATGAATTTTCAATTTATTTAAAAGCCTGGTATTTAATACACGACACGGGCCACATTTAGTTTAAACAAACCCTCTCTTGTACTTTCTCCGTAATCACGCCTAATGAAAACGTGGGATTTTCCCATTATTAAAAAAAAAAAAAAAAAAAAAAGTGAAAATATAATGCATCTTCATTAGGAAAATTGACTGCTGTGCTCAAGACAGTTCTTAATTGAAAAGGCAACCTATTTTAATGGTGTGGTTGAGGAGAAGATTACATACTTTATCCAAACACAAAGACAATTAATAATGAGGACCAGGCTGCTGCCATTAACTCTAATGTAGTTACATCAATGTCAATGGAAGTGCTCGTACCTGAGAGGTGCTGGGGGACGCGCCCGCGGCCCCTCCGCCCTGCCCGGCCGCGGCTCAGCCGCTCTGCCGCCGCCAGCCCCGGGCATCGCCGGCCCGCTCCACCGGGAGACCCCGCCAGCATCGACCCCCGTCCGTATTGGGATTATTTTTATTGCTATTTTCAGTTTTAACGCCAGCACGACCCCGAGAAGTTGCGCGAGTGCGGCTCACCCTCGCCGCCTGCTTTAAAGGGACTTTTCAGAGCTGCCTAATTCAGGATATTTAAGCGCAGGACAATGCAGGGTGGTGGGAGCGCTTAAGCTGCAGTTTGCAAACGAATCCATGCCCCACAGCCAAGGGACAAGTCCTGTCCCCTTCCCCCCACAACCCCCCCCCGGCTCATTCTCGGCGCTGCCAAGCGCCAGCGTTCGCCCGAGCGACGCCGCCACTTAGGGTATTTATTTGGACTTAAAAAATAATAATAATAAAGAAATTAAAATTAAACTTTCATCTGCTCGATGCGCCGATCAGGTGTGTTTACGCCGAGCGTTGGCTGTGGAGGGTTTGCCTGATATTTCCCCCCACACACACCCTTCCCTTTCCCAGGAGGAGCGGATCGGTGGAGTCCCGCTCCCCCGCGCTGTTTGCGCGGCCGCGGAGCGAAGGAAAGGGAGGGAGAGAAGGGATGCGCGGAGCGCTGCGCGCCTTCCCCCAACTTAAACAAAGTCCTGTTCAAAGCCCCTTCCTCGAGAGTGAAGTCGATTTGATGATTATAAATAAAATAATTAAATCAGAGCAGCGCGTTTTCCAGCTCTAAATAAATAAATAAATAAATATCCGATAATCGATCCCTCCTCCCAAAAATTGCTCCCCCCGCCCAGCGCCGGCAACTTTCCCGCAGGTCTTTGTCCCGCACAGGGCAAAGCCGCGCCGGTAACCGGGGCTGGGGGATGTCCCGTTTTCTCGGTTGGATTTATTTTGGGGAGTGAGCAGGATTCCCGGCCGGGGTCCCGCATTTTTGGTGTGGGAAGAGGGGATGTCCCTCTTCTCAGCCGCCTCCCATGGGTGCAAATAGGGCTTTTGGGAGCCGGGGTGGGGGGAGTGGGTTTTGCGCTGGCAGCGCGGACAATGCGGGCGGGGGCGGGATCCTGCGCCCCTCCCCGCGGCCCCGGGCCTAATCCCGGCCGTTCCCCCTCCGGCAGCTTTTAATCTCCGCCGGGGGGAGGAGGAAGGGGAAGGTGGATGGGGAGGGTGGCGGGGACGGTGCCCAGCGGCGCGGGCTGCCCGCCCCACGCTCGGTCCCTCCCCGCCGCCAGCGCAGCTGCCGCCCCCCGTCTCGGGCACGGCGGGGAACAGGGGATGGGGGGACAGTGCCCGGCATCCCCCACGGACAGACAGACAGACAGACAGACGGACGGACGGACAGACAGGGCTGTGCCCAGCATCCCCTCACAGACAGATAAACGGATGGACAGGGCTGTGCCCAGTGTCCCCCACAGACAGACAGACGGACAGGGCTGTGCCCAGCATCTCCTCACACATGGACTTACAGATGGACAGGGCCGTGCCCAGCATCCCCTCACAGACGGACAGATGGACAGGTCACTGCCCAGCATCCTTTCACACACAGACAGGGCTGTTGCCCAGCATCTCCTCACAGACAGACAGGTGGACAGGGCTGTGCCCAGCATCTCTCACAGACAGACAGATGGGCAGACAGGGCTGTGCCCAGTGCCTCCCATAGACAGAAAGGGCTGTGCCCAGCACCCCTTCACAGACGGGCAGACAGATGGACAGGGCTGTGCCCAGTGTCCTTACAGATAGAAAGGGCTGTGCCCAACATTTGCCCCCTTAGAGACAGACAGACGGACAGGCAGGACTGTGCCCAGTGTCCTTACGGATAGAAGGGGCTGTGTCCAGCATCCCCTCATAGACCAGACAGGGCAGTGTGTGCCTGCCCTCCCAGGCAGACAGACATGGCAGTAGGATGGGCAAAGCAGTGCCTGTGCAGCACTCTCAGACAGACAGACAGACATGGTGGTTGGACAGGCAGAGCAATGCCCACCCATCTCTCCTGGACAGACAGACAGACAGCTGTGGCCCACCAGCCCACGCAGAAGAGAGTT
The DNA here is from genome assembly GCA_013397135.1 of Pachyramphus minor. NCBI lineage: Eukaryota > Metazoa > Chordata > Aves > Passeriformes > Tyrannidae > Pachyramphus > Pachyramphus minor. The sequence continues at coordinate 324,010 of VYXB01003408.1, read as the reverse complement.
GCTCAGGCTGGGGCCACCCCGGTGAGCAGAGCAGGGGGCAGCCCAGGTGGGGCTGGGCTAATCCCCAGGCAGACAGACAGACAGACAGACGGGGCTGTGCCCCCTCATCCCGCCTGGTGAGAGGGTGCCCCACTAAATCCCAGGCAGAGCAGGTGGAGCGTGGCTAATCCTCCGGCAGAGCCGGGCAGTGGTCGGTGCAGACAGGCAGGGCTGGCTCTGGCACAGCCCTGGGTTGGCCCAGGAACACCTGGTCAGGTCCAACTGGTGTTGGACAAACAGCCCAAACATCCCCCAGCCGGGTTTCTGCTGGGAGAGGTGGAGTCTGACCAGGTCCCAAAGGCAGACAGGAGTTAAGGGGTCCATGGCCATCACAGTGGGGGATTTTTTTACCTGGGGAAAAATACATTGATGCAATTTCCTTGCCTGTGCAGGCAAGGAGAGGCAGAGTGGTGGGGTCCCAACTGGCTGTGGCCTTTTGGAACTACCCTGACATCCACAATCAGAGATAAAAAGAAAGTTCCTGCTGCTTCCCGTCCAGACAAATGAGCCTGGCCGGGTCTCTTTGCTCTTTAGCAGCATCTGCCCACCCTCTGCACCTGATTTCTTGCAGGCGCCTTTCATCTCCCTCCCCTGCCTGCTCCCGGAGCCCGGGCTGATCTGCCCGCGGGCTTAATGGTAAGGGAGGATGCGAGTCCCCCGGGACGGTGCTGTGCCCACCTCCCTCTTGTCATCATCCCTCGCCGGAGCACTTCTCCTCCTGCAGCTCCCCCTCTCCCGCGCCTACTCAATAGTTGCTTGCAAAGGGATTTTTGACGGGAGGAGAGGAATTTCTGGAGCTTTCGTATTCCTGTCTGGAGACAGTCGTGCTAAGGGCTGTCACTTTATTTCTCTAAAGTGAAGGGGACTTTAATGATGCTCTAGTTTGTGCCTGTGTCTGAAAAGCAGGAATGTGAACCACATGAAGCAGGATTTTCTGTGGAAGTGTGTCTGCCATCTGCGTTTGTTTTCACAGGAGTGATGAAGGTAAATTTGGTATCAACAGGTTGTTGAGAAGGAAAAAACCCTCCTGTGATAAACACCAAGATGAGGTCCTTTGGTTGGAGGTTTCTTGGGAAAATAAATGCCTTTTGGGTGGAATTTTTGCTGTTTCTTGGCTGTGTCCTGTCTCCACACACTACAGTGGCCCAGGGTTCAAATCAGTTGCCTGCATGTGGTTGCCAGGAGCATCCAAGATGCCCTCAAGTCCCTGAGATCCCCCCCCCCAGCACTGGTGGGTCTGGCAGAGGACTGACAGGAGATCTGTGCCCCCCTGGCTGAGCAGGGACATCTCAGGTGACACTGGACACCTGTATTTGGGCAGCAAAGCCACATCTCAGGTGACACTGGACACTTGTATTTGGGCAACAAAGCCACATTTAAGAGTCTGAGCTGCTCTAACCTGTGACGGTCAGTTCTTCAGGTCATTTCTGGTGCGAGGCGACACTTTTGTCACAGCTTTTTGGATCCACAGGAACATGTACATAACATAACCCTGCCCAGATATTTTCCTCTACTCACTGTCCATCTCTCCATGCCTTGTTTAGGTGGACCAGCCTTGATGTGGCACCTTGATTGACGTGGCAAGAGGGGTCTGAGTTCAGGAGGTGCCGACAACCCAACTGATGAGACCAAAATCCTTCCGAGGTCTTTTGTTTTGGCCACGTGAAGTGTATTCTTGCTTGTTGGTGTCTGCCTAGGAAGCATTTTGGGTGTATGGATGAGACCTGGAGAATATCCTCTGAACCCTGAGGTTCTCTTCCTATGTGCAAACCCAGAGCCATCAGGAGGAGGTGAAGACAAGATAACAGATAAAATACGCTGGGAGTGGATTTGCAGCTTGCTGTGGCAAGGATGAGTGAGAGCAGGGCTGGCTGCAGGTGTTCATTTGAGGAGGAGATCCAGGGCCAATGCTCTGGCTTGTCTTTCTGTTCCAGTTCTGTGGGATCAAGGGCTGGTGCAAAGGCAATATTGTGTGGGAGAGGGGAAAGGGTAGAAACTGGCTCTTCAGCCCTGTCTGAGGCTGGGAGGAAGAGGAGGATGGAGCAGTGATGGGGTTGGCACATGTGGGGGTATGTGCAGGAGGATGGAGATGGCTGGGGCATGAATATCCAGCTGGGATTCACTGTGACATGTGTCTCCTCCCTGTATTGTTTTTGAGGAAGAGGAGAGTACATACCTGAGGCAAGATCTTAGCAAGGGGTTCGGCCTCTGCTCCCAGACAACAAGTGACAGGATGAGAGGAAATGGCCCCAAGCTGTGCCAGGAGAGGTTCAGGCTGGACATCAGGAGGAATTTCTTCATAGAAAGGGTTGTCAAGCACTGGAACAGGCTGCCCAGGGAGATGGTGGAGTCACCACCCCTGGGAGGTGTTCAAGAAACCAGTGGACATGGCATTTACTCTGTGGTTTAGTTGACAAGGAGGGGATTGGTCACAGGTTGAACTCAATCTCAGAGGCCTTTTCCAACCTTAATGATTTCCAAACTTAGTGATTCCATGATTCTGATATTTTCACTTAATCAGTTCATGCTCTTATCTCCAGTGGAATGTAGGAAAGCAGTAACTTCTGCCCCATTTTCGTTCTTGTAATACTTTGCTTTCAGCCCCAATGTATTTTTTTTGTATCGTATTTTTCTTGTATCATACTTTGTTTTTGGACTGCCTATAGGATTTTGGACCACTGCTCTAGGATTCCTACCTGAGCATGGAGCTGGGAGTAGCTTTCTACAGCTCCATAATTAGGTCATTTACTGTGATTTAGTCTATAGAGTCCATAAATCCACGTGCGTGATATCTGATTAGAAATTTGGAATAAGCTGCTGTATGACTTTAGTCTGTGTAGCACAGACAGTCACAGACTATGTCAGCAATTTAAATATTTTATTGAAATGCAACTTTCCAACATTTTTTGACTTGAGTGTTATCAAGAAATGCAAATTATACTATAATAGTATAACAATATAATTGCTCAATTCCCCTTAACTCACTGAAGTTCTTTATTGAAAGAACAGTACAAAAGGAAGAAGGTCAATTCCTTTCTCATAACTAAGGACTTTTAAACCTTTCTAAAGTGCATTTTTAATAAAATATTTTATTTTCATTCTATCCTCTTGCACTGTAGATAGTTTCAGCCTCTGTGCTTGGATTAATTGTTACAGGAGTTATTATATAAAGCCTATTAGATAAAAAAAGAACTAATATAAACACAACTGGCTGTATTTTACACTGAACTTGACATTTAAAAAAGCTTTACAATGTGAGATGTATAAATTATTATTGATGAAACACGTGGACTTTTAACACTTCAGATTTTTGGTGTTCATTAAGATCACAAATACAAGTCCATTTACCAAAGCAAATAAGTGGCCAAGGTGTTTCTCAGAAAGAAAAGTTGATTTTACAGCCCAAGTGGGTATTTATTTTGAGGAAAAAAATATTTCTTAGAGAAATGGGCCTCTTATGATCTCACAAAGATGGTTTTTTTGTGGTACTGAGCATTGGAAATTCGTAAAGTTTTTATATGAAATGTGGTCATTTTGTAAAACATGGGCATAACCCAATATCTGGAAGGAAAAATCAGTCTGGAATGGAAATGGCAAAGGTTTTTAAGAAATGCATTTGAAGACCTTAGGAAAATGTGGACAAGTATGTTATGGATTGAGGAAAAACAGGTTGATCAATAATTGGGTATTTATGGGTGAATCAATAAGGGAATGTCATGCTGAATGGAACTCTAGTTGTCTTATAAAATACTTTAATTATCATTAATTGTGAAATTATTCTCACGTCTGAACACCTTGTCAGTGTTAATTAATTAATTCACACAACACCTGATGGCACAGGGATGTTTTATCCCCATTTCCCAAGGGAGGAACTGTCCCATAAGTAAAGGTCAAGCAAAAAGCTTGTGGGAGGACAGGTCTGGTACCTCCAGCACTTTCACACAAACACTGATATCCTTTTTTTCAGGCTTCAAAATCCACGGAAATAACACTCACAGCATCTTCCAGGGAAGGAATTCCAAATGCCACTTTTACAGTCGTTGATGAAGCACCATTTATGTGGCTTAGAGTCAAATGCACAACTCCACATGATGTCCCAGAGTGCTAAATTTCCCTCAGGTTTCACCAAAGGATGTGTAAAAACTCATGTGGCTGCACATCTGAGGCAGATCAAGAGTGCAGGTTGGTCATTCCAACTGCCAACCCCACAGACAGGGAAAATAACTGCTTTTGCAGCCACACTAGGGTGGGATTTTTGGGATTGTCCTGTGCAAGCCCATGAGTTGGACCCGATGATCCTTGTGAGTCCCTTCCAAATCAGGGTATTCAGTGACTTTATGGTGAGCCTGGGCTTTGAGGGAGCTCTGCTGCACATACCAGGCCACGCAGCTTCAAGGGCTTCGTTTGCCTCCTTGCCTTAATTAGAACCTCACCGGCCACCAAAGAACTGCAAATTTATACCCTGGGTATTTTTCACTTTTCAAAAGATGGAAGAATGGTGAGGCATATGCCCAGATCTGCTAGAGGAGGCAGTTCCCCTGCAGCCTCCAGTTCCTGCTTCTCAAGGAAATAATGTCTTCCTGAGGGGAACTGGGCATCCTCAGGCATTAGCACCCAGCACACAGGATATCTTGGCTTATGTGAGTTTAGAGCCTTGGGAATTTTCTCCTTTCACCAAAACACTTTCTTCTTTCTTTTATTCACTAAAATCACAGATGTCCTGGTGGTGAAAGAGGAAAAGAGCCAGGCTGTTGATTTCCCAGGGAATATGGCAGCATTGCCTATGGAAGTGGCACTGGATCTGCTTTCCTGTTGGTGACATTTTTTGTCCATGTGTGTGGCTTGGGAGAGGAAAGGCGAGACTAGATTCCAGATTTGTTAAAACCAACACAAACATTGCAGCATGGATCACATACTTTCAAGTGTTTCTCCTGTCAGAACTTTTATAAATCCATAAAGTGTCAGTTTGTACTTTAATTATTCTGTGTTTCCTTACTCTTATGGTAAAAGTGGCTTTCATGCTTGCCTTTCCTTTTTCTTTTTTCTTCCACTTTAAGGCAGCAAACCCTCCACACTGAATCCTTATAAAGGCCTTAAAACACCCTGGAATGGCTCTCACTCACAAAATCCTCCTCATGTGATGCCCCTACGTGGTCACCTGGTTGACAGCTGGGATTTCCCTTTTCTCTGCACAACTTTTAGCCTGAGTTCTTCCCAAACTGACTCTTGCTCAGCTCTTTCTTAGAAAACTCAACCCAGTCATCTGCTCTAGACTTGAGCTTCTGAATTTTTCTTCCCTGGAGTTGATGCAGGAGGGAGTTTGTCTGATGGAAAGGTCGGTGCATTAATCCTAAATCCTTTGGTGGGGTTTTGAGCACCTTATGTATGGAGCTGGGGGGAAAATATGTTTTCCTTTTGGTGACTGAAGCAGAAAACTGACAGGATAAAAGTGGACTATACAGAACTGAAAACAGATATTTTTTTCCCCCAGATTTTACAGGTAATCTAAAACGCCTTGGAAATGTGATTTTGAATCAGTCACAGACATTGTGCTTAGCTGACATAAAGTATTTTATTTTTAGGCTGTTTAATTCCTTTAAAAACTCTTTTTCGTTTATTTTTGGTGGGAAAATGTTATTTTAAAATAATAATAAAAAAAAATTAAAGCTTTATTTAGAAGAAGTGACAAAAATAAAACCAAAACACAGGCATTCTTCAGAGAAAGCCTTCCTTAAAAGAAGATCCAAATGAATTCAGACTTTTTTATTTCCCAAATTTCCCCCCTACTCACAAATAGTTTTGAGTGGCATGATACTCAAATTTTCAGTGAACTTACCATCTATCAAGAAACAAAATAATAGCTTAGTTCTCCCCACATGCTGTGACATCCCTTAATTCCTTAATTGCTTTAATATGAGCGGGTTTGGGTTGTGCTTATACTAAATTTTCAAAAAATGTCCACTATTGAGGCATTCTGCTGTAATTGTTTCACTAGTGGGGAGTGAAGGAGGGAGGGAGGGAGGGAGCAGGAGTGTGTAAAACACCACATCCCTGCTCAGAGTGTGTCCTGGCATCCAGCAGCATCCAGCCCAGCATTCCTGAAATCACCACCACCTGCAGTTGTGCTGCTGACAGTGCAAGAAAGGAGGTTTTTACCTTCCCCAACGTGACCAGGCAAAGCTTTTGGGAGGGGAAACAGAATTCAGAAAATCTTTTGATTACCAGATATTCACAAAAGCACGACAATGTTGAACATCAGGCGGGTTTGTTGCTAATGCAGCACCCTGAGACTCATCCTTAAATTCACAGGAATATCTTTTTGCATGGGTGGGAGCTGTGGCTTTGTGGGGCACAAATTCCCACTCTGGAAATCTGGAAATACACTTGTTTGGTGGAGACACAAGCACAGGCAAGCAGAGGCTCCCGGCAGTGGGGTTTGAGAGGGGGATTTATGTCCCCTCCAAGGCAAATGTAACTGAGACAAGGGCAGAGCAACCCAGGCAGTCCATGAGCTGCTTCCCCACGTGACAAAGCCAGGGGCAACTCCAATGTGATCCCTGTGGCCTCCTGTTCCTCCTGCCAGAGAGCCAGATGCTGCTGCTTGGAAGAACCATGTCCACAGCTTGCTGCCGGGCTCCTGTGATTGCTGTCCAAGGAGCAGTGGGATGACTGGGATCCCAGCATCCCACTGTAATTTCCCCCCCTCCTCATAATGTTATTTTCACTTGAAGTGATTAAAATATATATATATACAAATGTTATACCTTCCCTTGATGTAATTAAGCATCTTAAAAGTGCAATAAAACCCATTCCAATGGAATGAAAAAAATATTGCAAAATTGCTACAGTGAGTCCACAAACCCCAGATCTCTGTGTTTGTTCCTCTGATGGCTGAATATTGAGATGAAACAAGTCGTTTCCTTCTGATGAGAGCAGTTAGGACATGACTGGTTATGTTGGTTAATTAATCAGTTAATTTAATAAAGTCATCCTTAGATGGTAATGGCTATAAGGGAAGAGTGGGAGCCTCTGCTGATCTCATGCTGTTCCCTTAAGTGGGAAAACACTGATTTTTCCAGAGAAAATTTCCAGTGTTTTATCTTGCTGGAAAGTGTTTTGGGAATAGTTTAACCTTGTGCATCCCTAATGACAGTTCTCTGATTTTAGCTCACGTGAAGTGACTTCTTGGCAGCATTGGGATTATGGATGAGGTTCTGCTAACATTTGAGTTTGGGTCTAAATATAATGACTCCCTCAAAGCAAATCTCTGGCTCTGTTTTGAAGGGATTGTGTGAGAAATAACAGGTCCAACTTTGCAACAGATGTAGAATAGGGATGCTCCTTTGAGAACACAGCCAAGACAGGTGGATTAGGCTCTTGGTGCCCACACCTGCTCATCCATCACATCCCATGTTGTTTTCCCAGACTGTGGAGAGCTCAAGTACTCCTGTGACTAACACATCTTCCCTCTCTCAGTCCTGGTTTTATTTTTGAGTTGAGTTTTGCTTGTTGGTTTCTGGAATAAAGAAAAGAAAAACCAGAGAAGTTTGCTTGCGAGTGAGACAAGCTTAATTCCACTTAGAAACATTTTCAATGCAGAATTGAAGCTAAAGCACAACATAAAGTGGAAGTACAGCATTCATTAGATTTGCTGTTATTGGGCTTGTACCTGCACACTTAGCCCAGCAGCTTTCTAAGGAATCAAGTGGTGCCATGTTGCCTGATTTTAAGTAAAACCCTGGATCCTTCTCCTTCCTTATTTCTGCTGGGTTTGATTATTGTTCTGCCTGAACTTTGCCCTTTGAAGTGCTGAAATCATTGTGGGAATGGCCAACATTGAGCCCTACCTGTTGCCTATTCCGTGTCTAAGAGAAAAAAGGGAAGGAGAATAAAGCTCCAGCTGGCTGAGGTGGATTCAGCCCAAAGAGTTTTTAAATGAAAGGAAGTGGTGAAACTTCCAGTGTTCTCAGGTGGAACAAGTGCTGAGGTATCTGTAAGGAAAGGCAATGCTCATTTTTCAACTCTCTCTGCTTTGCAGACAATGAGTGCTGCTTGCCAGGCTGACTTCTTTGGTGTTTCAAGGTCTATTCCCTGGGATGTGACTTTTTACCTAGGATGTTTCCTAGGCAACACCGGACTGAGCCAAGGGAGGAACTGCCTGCGGTTTCCTGGGATATTAGATCCTAAGGAGTGTTGCACTTAACTGCCAGGTGTTGCACAGTGTTTCCTCGTCCCAGTGTGCTGGGGACCCCAGAGCTGGTCCAGGCACACGTGAAAATGAAGAAGGCAGGACAAGGACTGGAATGTGGAATAACATTCGTAGCATATCACAGAGTCAGTGAATTTTGTGGATGAGCTGTAGCAGTTGAGCTGGAGAACTCTGGGTGAGCAAAAGATGTTTCTGCCCAAGGGAGTCTGGTAACACCACCTCTGCTACGACTGATAAAAACCCAGAGGAAGGAGAGGACCTCCCTTGAGGGGCCTCACATTTTATTGTTCTGGGTCAAACAGGGATTGTTTATCCCAAGAGTTTAGAATTTCCTGCGTTGGAAAGTCATTGCATTTGTGGAGTAGTAGCTACTTGTGCACTTGTCAGATCTGAAAAGCCACTGCAAGGGCCAGAAGCTATAAGGGTAAACCAATGGCATTTTATACCATGACCAATAGACCCATTAGGTGGGATCATGGCTGTATGTCTTCTGGACAAAGTGTTTGGTAAGGTATTCATTCAAGAGTCTGTGTTTCTAGTGTAGCCTTTATCAATTTTATGCATTTCCTGGCTTTATGGTGTTGTATTACACCAACACCCCTCTAATTTCTATTTTTGGGATAATATTTTGATATCTCATACTCCTGATTAGTCAGTGTGAACCCATGAAGAATGGGAACTATGACCTGAAGGGGGAATGTTGCACAAGCCACAGCTTATTCACTCATATTTATTTATGATTCAGATGTGGAGTAAGAGTACTACGTTTAAAAGGAAATGGTTTGTGCTTTTAATAAGGCTCTTCACTTACAGCTATTCTGATATAACTCTTGCATTACCCACTTTCCTGACAGTATTGTGGCTTTATGGTCTGCTGACTCACAGACATGTGTGTTTTTCATTACTTAAAAAAATGTGATTGCTTTACAGCAATCTTTCTATGGATACAAAATGAACGTTATTTCCATTTGCTTTTATATTTTTATATAGAATACAAAAGGCTTGCTGTTATTAATTTAATATGGAGAGCCTCTTAAAATGGCCCAAGCATCATCTGTTTTATTAGTGCCTGCTTGATAAAGCTTCCACATTCTACAGTTAGTTTGCTTCTGAGGATAAGACTTCACAATATGCACTGAGATTTTGATAAAATCTCATCAAAGCCTGCTAAAAGATCTTTATCTATTTTGATTGGCTTGATTACATTGATTAATGAAACACTGGAGGATTTCATGTGATGGGATTAAATAATGCAATTAGTTTTAATAATTTTTCTGAAAAAAAAATAGAATTAGGTAGGAACAAAAGGGAAAAAAGAGAGCAATGTTCTGCATACTGTGTTCATGATAAGTCATAATTCTTTGCTTTACCCCTTGGAACTGTGGCATTTTACAAATGCAGGAATTGTAATGCAGGAATGCAGGAATGCTCAGGAGGAAATGTAAGTGAGGAAGTTAATACTGGAGTGAACCTAAACTCAACAGTATTTTTCAGTCTGGCACCTGTGCCAGTGCTGGGAAGAAGCAGAGTTGGCACCCTGAAAGCAGGTCATTGTTCTTCTGCACTGATCTTCTCCTTGCTCATCTCTGGTGGTTTACAGGAGAAAGGGGGTTCTGGATGAGAAGAAAACATGTCTAATTTTAGTGGGTTAAGAATATTCTGGAACTTGAAGCAAAAGCCTGAGGTTCTGTGTAGGGGACGTACAAGAGACCTGGAGAGGGACTTTGGACAAGGGCTTGGAGTGACAGGACAAGGGAGAATGGTTTCCCACTGACAGAGGGCAGGGTTAGATGGGATATTGGGAAGAAATTCTTGGCTGTGAGGGTGGTGAGGCCCTGGCACAGGTTGCCCAGAGAAGCTGTGGCTGCCCCATCCCTGGAAGTGTCCAAGGCCAGTTTGGATGGGGCTTGGAGCAATGTGGTCTAGTGGAAGGGGTCCCTGCCCATGGCAGAGGCTTGGAATGGGATGATCTTTAAGGTCCATCCTAGGATTCCATGAGAGTGTGTGGTAACTCCTTGGCCATGCCAAAATTTGGAGTTGGAATAGCCTCACCACCAAAGGATTTCCCTCAGTACAACCAATATTTATTGGGTTCAAGAAGAGAGATTTATGGAAGTCAGAAAATTAAAATGGGTATTGTAATTGTCCCAACTACTGAAAGCTAAAGGCAAGCAGGTTGGAAATCTATGTAAGAAGAGTGAAAAGAGACTAGAAAAGAGAAAATTATATTCCTCTGCCCAACTGTTCTTCAGTTTGTGCTCAGTTCATGAGTACATCTCTCCCTGCAGGGAGGATTTCTGTCCCACATGGGCTTTGAGAGAAGTTCTGGAATGTCCAATTTTCCAACTTGCACATTTATCTTCTACTTCAGAGTCAAGGCTGCTGGATTCTGCTCCTGGGTCTGCCCTGGACTCTCTGGTCAGTCCTAAGCAAATCCTTTAGACCTGGGCTCAGGTACCCCCATGGGTACCCATAGCTCACATGAACAGAGCTACATGTTATCAAGACAATGAGGAGCAGTTCATGTTGCCCATGACTGCCAGCCCTTGACTCCCAAGGAATGGGGAAGGGAAGTGACAATTTAAAAAACTTCCTTACAGTGTCCTGTCTGAGTACAGCCCTCAACTCCTCTGCATTCCCGGTGTTGGAAGTGAAGAGTTGCTCCAAATGGCTTATCATTGCCTTGGACCAAAACACTGTTGCAGGTGCTTAGGGAATAGAATCATTTTGGTTGGAAAAGTCTTCTAAGATCATGGAGACCAACCACTTACCCAGCACTGCCAAGTTCACCACTGAATCGTGTCCCCAAGTGCCACATCTACACAGCTTTTAAATCCCTCCAGGGATGGTGACTATGCCACTGCCCCAGGCAGCCTGTGCCAGTGGCTGATCACCTACCTTTTCCTTGAAGGAATTTTCCCCAGTATCAAATTTAAATCTCCTTTGGTACACCTTGAGGCTGTTTCCCTTTGTCCTGTCACTTGTTCCCTGGGAGCAGAGCCCAACCCCTCCCCAGCTCCCCGGTCCTGTCAGGGAGTTGGAGAAAGTGAGTAGGTCCCCCCTGAGCCTCCTTTTCTCCAGGGTGAGCCCCATGCCCTGACTCCCTCAGCTGCTCCTGCTGCTCCAGACCCTTCCCCAGCTCTGTTGCCCTTCTCTGGACTTGCTCCAGCCCCTCCAAGTCCTTCTTGTCATGTCCTGTCAACAGTCACTTCTCTGGTCCCTCTGGCCACTCTATTGCTGGTACAAGCCAGGTCAGGCCTAAGCTGAGCACAGGAGGTCTGAATAGAGCTCTCCATTCTTTGTTCCTCATTTCCCTGGGCTGTACAGCAGCTGATGTCCCCCTGGCATCTGGGGGCTCAGTGCTTCCTACCTGCCACTCGTGACTCATCCTGGAGATCCTGTGGGGAAGTAGCAATACAAATGCAGAGTGTCATTGCTGAAGATTGAGGTCTCACTGTTTCCTACACCTAGAATATCAATTTTAATTGCCATTTATTTTTCTTCTCATCTAGGTATATCTCTATATCTTGTTTACTGTCACTCTGCACTAAGCTGTTACTTCAAAGCATTTGCCTTGAATAATCACAATCAGTAAACTGCATAACAGCTTTGTTAAACACACTCCCTCTTCCCTTATAGTGTCATTCCTGGGAAGAAAAGACAAGCAGAAGCTGTGCATGTTGAATCCAGACCTGATTTCAGAGATAGCAGGCAGCTGAAGTGTGTACACTCGGGGTTTAGACAGGTTTGGGACTACAGTGTTTTTATTGGGGATGACCTTTGTTCAGAAACAAGTCCTGAGTGGATCAGTGCCCGAATTCAGACACAGAGGCGTTTACAAAACCCACAATCCCTAAATAGGAGGGCGAAAATGATGTGGAATTTTTTTTTCATAAGCAAAAGTTCTCATAGCATGTGAAAATTTGGCTCTGTAGTGCAAAACCCACCACTTGCAGACTGCTAGAACGGGCTGAGATCAGACTCTGTAAGTGTCATCCCTTTAGGGCTGTCATGGACATAAAATATTCATCCCCTGAGGCTCTGCCATGGAGCAAATATATTAACTAACAAAAACAACAAAAAAAACCCCATATTCTTTCTAATAAAATATTCAATTGCTTGTTTGTTCTAACAAATATGAGAAATGGAGATTTAATCAAGGAAAACAAGACTTTACATCAGACTGCAAGGTATTCTTGGCTAGAAGTCTGCTAATATGCTTGAGTAATTCTGGTAATAGTAAAACAGGCATCCAGAGAGGGTAGCTCTTACACTGATTTACAGTGACAGGGTTTGGGTAGACAAAGAAATAGCCAAATTAGCTCTTCAAAATTATAATTTATGAAAGTTTTGCTAATGTCTCATCTTGAGGCCTGATAGGGATATGTTTCAGGTTTCTGCTCCGTTTATTTGTTTGTTTGGAAAAGCAGGCATGGAAATAAATTGGTAAATAATCAGAGTAGAGAGGGGACTTAACCTGGCTGGGAGTTCTCCTGGTGATTACTGTCTAGGAGAGCAATTTCTCTCCTTCCACGTATCAGTGCTTCACATTCTCCTCATTCACACGGAATTTCTTTTATCCAGACAGATTAACACGGACTCTCAGATTGATAATTGGCACACACAGATATGAACTCCCTCTGTCTTTCCCCCCACCACAAACCCCAATCCCCACGCTTTCCCCCTGCCAAACCCTGCATTGTTCCAACCCCTTGCTCAAACAGACTGTAAAGCCTCCACCAAAGTTTTCCTGAATAACATTGCAATCTTTGGAATAAATCCAGAGCCAGTTTGAAGATAATAGGAACACTGAGTACTAAATAACAAACTGACAGAAGACATGACACCATGCTGGCAGGAGACATGTGTGCATGACTTTTATAGTAACCAGGGCACTCACTGCTTGGTAGTCAGAGGACAGCAAAGTAAACTATTGAAAATAAAGGCAATTTTTAATATCTCATGACTTTAGCTGGAGAAGATCCTCTGTATTACAGGAGAGAGGGGTTTGGTGTCCTTTGCAAATGGCCCTTTGTGTAGGGAAGCTGAAGATGGGTCTTCTGGGTATTTGACATTGAGGAGTCATGTGGAGATTGCTGGTGTACATATTGCATAGGAAATTCTACTAAAAGGATCAGCTCTGAAAGTTAACACTGATGGTTTCAGAGTCATCACATGATGGAAAGAAAACAGGACCACCTCCATCTCTTCAAATTACTTAAAATATCTTATTTTCTCTTAATTGCTAGTCTTTAATCTATAGTGTGCATCTGCATGTCCCACTTCAGAGCCAGAGAAGAATATCCAAATCATCTTTCAATGTGTCAACCCAACTGAAATTTCAAGTTAAATTTTTTGTCCCGGAGGAGAAAAAAAAAGAAGATTTATCCATAATGTTTTCTGCAATCTGTGTCTTAACTCAGAACCCCTCAGGAGGAGCACAAGGCTTTAGAGCAAGCCCTTCCCAAAGCTGATGTATTTTAAGTACTTTCATACTGCATTCAGATGAAGGAATTCAGCTGGAGGCAGTGACAGATGAGAGGCGGAGGTCAGGTTCTGGAATTACAGCCTGGTCAGTGATTACTTAATGTTGTGTCCCCATAGGTAGGAGTCACACAAGGAAAAAAGTCTGGAAGCTGAGGACTGCCAGTCCTTCTCACATAGGAGAAGTCCTAGCACTGCAGCCAGGCTTGAAGCTGGACATTGCACAAATCCTTGGACGTGCCTGCGAGGCTTGTCATGTTGCTAGACCCAGACTAAACTAAGAAAAGCGACTTGTTTTTAGACATCCTCAAGTCCCAAACTCTGTATCCTCCTTCAGAAGAGGTGCTCTGTGATGTCCACCAGCTCATGATGCTGACTGGATTGAGCTGGAGTGGGCCATGAGAAAGGATCACGTGCCACTGGTGTCTCTTTGCTGGCGCTGAGGCGGTGAAGAGGCTGAGGAGTGAGCACTTCACTGTCGTGAGGAACAGCTTTATCTTTTATTGCTTGTACAGGATCAAGCACTTTCACTTCAACAGCAGATTACCTCTGTTTGAAGCCTTAACCATACACTGCAATGCTGAGATGTAAAAAGGGCATGGAAGGCAAAGCATGGAGGAATTAAATTATATATTATATATGCATGCAACGGAATGAACCTTGTGCAAGCCCCATGTTAGCTGTGAATATCTGTTCCACTTCATGAGAGCCCTTTCCTTTATTTATCACTGTTTTCTAGTGATATCAGTGGGTGTTTGTGCACACTGTCTGGGAGAGGACTGAATTCTGCTGCCTCCTCTTAGGCAAAACCCCCAGCCAGGAGCAAAGGCTCTGATGACAGTAAAGAAACGTCTCTATTCACAAGCACTCTTTACAGGTGATTGCTTATGTATTAGACATGCAAATGAGGGTTTTGTTTCAAATGAGGTAAATCTAAGATTAAACTCCCATCGAAGAGTAAATGCTCCCTTTACCTTTCATGTGTAGTAGCTTGAAAGAGCCTACACAACAATAAATTGCATTACAGAAGCTCCCACTGACACAACCATATGTTAGCAGTCTCTGTTTTGAAGGGTTGCAGCTCGGTTGTAAGAATTTGCTGTGGGCTGAAATTTGGCAGTCTCTGCTGGGTAGTTAGATTTTAAAATGGAGCTGCAAATGCATCCCAAGTCATCCCGAAAAGCGCAGAGGGAGGGAAAAGACGAAGCATATTGAATTTAAGTTTGGCGCTTACGCCAGCGAGAGCGAAACGAAAGCACATGTGGTGGTAACACTCAGTCTGAGCTCCCCTTCCCCTCAGGAAAATGTTAAAAAATGAGCTGCAAGCCACAACGAGGGGAAGAGCTGCCTTCTGGCACTGTGGCCTCAGCAGGTTGCAGCTCCTGAGGCTGTGGGAAGACGATGACCTGTGGTACTCGGGAACATGATCAGCTTGCAATGAGAGCCCCACGAAAAGGGGGGGGTGAAAAAGGAAAGGCTGGAAGCTGAGGAGACCAAAGTGGGTTTTTTTTCGTTTGGTTGGGGGTTTTTTTGGTTGCTTGTGGTTTTTGTTTTTTTTTTTTTTGGTTTTTTTTTCCATAAGTCCTGGGTCATGCTGCCTTCACATTCCCAGTTCTTGGCTGTGAGGAACATGGACAGACGTCCCATTGGGAGCAGGTCCCTCAGCTGCCCAACTGTGCTGGGTGGCCATGGAAGAAGGAAGGACAGGGAAGAAGTTTGCAGTGAGTTAAACTACACAAGGTCACTTAAAAAGAGACAGGAGGGAGGAACATCAGCATCTGTCTTACTGCATTTATACTTGTTATGGGGTTTAGTGCCTGTTCAGGTGTCTGGGCTGTTCCAGATTTGAGATGAGGGGAATTCAGCCCCTTCACATCCAAGGGATGGGATGAACATTCACGTCTACACAGTGGGAATCTGTGCCTTCTTTCAATCTAGCTGGATGCACTAGGAAGTCATGGAAGATGGGGCCTGAAGGGAGGTCAGGGTGTGCCTGATCCACCCTGCTGACAGATCATAGAATCCCAGAACTGGTTGGTTTGGAAAAGACCTTAAAGCTCACCCAGTTCTAACCCCAACGTGCCCCAAGGGCACAGACACCTTCCACTACACCAGGTTGCTCCAAGCCCCATCCAAGCCCTTGGCCTTGGCCACTTCCAGGGATGGGGCAGCCACAGCTTCTCTAAGCAACCTGTGC
Organism: Pachyramphus minor; assembly: GCA_013397135.1. NCBI lineage: Eukaryota > Metazoa > Chordata > Aves > Passeriformes > Tyrannidae > Pachyramphus > Pachyramphus minor. Next base: position 308,081 of record VYXB01003408.1, on the reverse strand, counting down.
CAGAGCCTCACCACCCTCACAGGGAAGAATTTCTTCCTAATATCCCATTGAAATCTGCCTTTTTTCAGTTTAAAGCCATTCCCCCTTGTTCTGTCAATCAGTTTTGAACTTAATCAGTGCTCTGGCAGGTATGGGTGAATGTCTGGCAGGAAAGCTTTTTTCTTGACAACCTTCCGAAGATATCTGTTCCTGTTTTTAGTCCTCAAAATCTGACTGCTTGGTGCAATTTGGATCTTCTTGGCTGGAAGAAGAAAATTTAAAAATCCCACAAATCTTCAGGCATGTGACAAAGGCAGCAAATTTCTGCATGTAGAGGCCCAATAGTCCATTTCAAACAAGGGATTGGAGAAAGTGTCTCCAAAATGTGTTTCAGGCCCTGGATAGGCTGAATTATCCTGTGAATGTGCTGTTTCCTTTCTGCTAACTTCCCAGAAGATGCAGAGGGACTCTTGTGTGCTGTCCAAGACAACTAAAAATGGGATTGTTGTCCAAGACAACTAAAAATGGGCTGAATGAGTCAAAGTGTGAGCAAGTTGTCTGAATCCATCTGAATCCACCCAGGAAGACTGTACAGAGACATGAGCTGACCCTTTTGTGGTTGCCTTTACCACAAACCCAGCTTTTCTCTGCTGAGCAGTCTCCCGAGTTACTTTGCAGGGAAGATCTAATGTGTTGTATGAGAAGCAAAGAAATTAAATAGCAAGTGTTCCACTTGACCAAAAGGTCAAAGTCTCGGCGATTAAAATGCTTTGTTATTTTAAGATCAGGGAATGTCACATAACCGTTATATATAAAAGGCAAAGCTCCTGTGTGTGCTGACTGCTGAAGAGCCTTGCTGACTCTGTCCTTGGGGGTACCAGCCGAATCTGCTTTCCTGAAGCAATTCCCATGTCCCACAAGCAGTGCCACATGGATGACAGGCAAGGAAACCCTCACAGCTGGAGAGAGTAAATACACTTCGTAGAATCACTGAATCCCAGAAGGGTTTGGGTTGGAAGGGACCTTAGAGACCATCTTGTTCCAACCCCTGGCCATGGGCAGGGACACTTTCCACTAACCCATGTTGCTCCAAGCCCTGTCCAACCTGGCCTTGGACACTTCCAGGGATGAGGCAGCCACAGCTCCTCCTTTCCAGTTCTATGCACACAATGTTGTACTTCTTCTACTGCTGTTCTTCAAGTGCACTGCTGCTGTTTTCTCTTGCTATTTTCTTTAAGTGAAAAAGGTAATGCCAAAATCGACATAAAATATATTGACTTTACGATGTAAAATTTTTGCTCTGGAAATGCCCCACTCCTTGCACGTGGATGGGGCAACACAGTGAACCCAAGACTGAATTTGCCTCAGTTTTGACTGGACTTTGCAGATCAGCTGAGCAGAGACTGAACTGTCTCTGACTCATGTAGTGCTGGGATACAACTGAGAGACATAATAAAATGTCCACAGAAAGCTGGGATGACATACTTAGCTTTTACTTCTATCTTTCCACATCAGTGAAATAATAGGATGGGGGAGTGTCAGTGGATTAATTAAATATTTATTTTATTTGACAGTTTGCAAATATTGTTGTACAAGTGGATCGTGCTGCTTTGGACTTTAGGTAATGTTATATTTGGTTTTAAATGATGAAGTTCAGGACAGTGATGGAGTGAAAATGAGAAAAGTTCAGGAAGGTCATTTACAGTTAGAATAAATACCTTGAAGTTCAGATAATTCATAATCCTGACCCTCAAATCCTGCCTGTTATAGAAATGTATTTCACAATAATACTGACCTGAAATAAACTCTTTGAATTAACTGCTTTTTTCTAGTGTGCCAGACAGAGCTGGAAATTCAGGGAGGAGGAGGTCTGAGGTCCCAACAAAACAGTCTCTCTCTGCTGGCATCCCCTAACATACCCTGGGATGTCTTCTTTTAATGATGAAATGCTTCTTTTTCAATTCTACATGCATTTCTTCTCCAATGGATTCTTGAAATTGAACTTAATCTTCTGCTGTGAAGAAGATATCAAAAGGGTCAAAGGAAAGAAGACAAAAATTATATTTTCACATGCATTTTTTTTTGGGGATATGAATAAACACATAAAAAGCTTTATAGTCTGGACAGAACAGAGCTGTGGGGAGATGCTGAACTATCCCCCTTTCTTTCTGCATTCCCATCCCATGTCTTATTTTCCCTTCTGCTTAGGGGGACGAGATGCAAAAAGAGCAATTTGTCCTTTGCACGCCGTTTTGAGAGTTGAGGGAGTGTCTTGACTCACTCACGAAATGATGAATTATAGATTCATTGAGCAATAGGGCTGGAAGATGCCTCAGAGACCTCCAGTGCTGGAAATTGCACTGTGTCACCAGATAATCTGTTCCAGCGTGTCACCATCCATCTGTTAAGCAGAGGATCACAGCATCAGCTTTTGCCTTGGGCCTTCAGTCCTAGGCAGGCTAGGACTGCTCTCCACTGAACAGGAGACTGGGGAACCTGCTTTGCTCCTTGCACATGGATTATTTGTATTTTGGCACTTGCACAGGGCACAGGCTCCTGGCCAGACCCCTGGTATTCACCACTGACACAGACAGAAAACAGAAAGTGTATTAGGGAGCCCTCCTCCTCCTCTCCATGGGCTCAGGAGAGGTGGGTGGGCTGCTCCAGTCTGATGAGGAGCAGCTGAGGGAGCTGGGGGGGCTCAGACTGGAGAAAAGGAGGCTCAGGAGGGACCTTCTCTCTCTTTGCAACTCCCTGACAGGAGAGGGGAGCTGGGGGGTGGGAGTTGGGATGTGATGCTGGGGAACATGTGATAAGAGGGAACGGCCTCAAGTTGCACCAGGGGAGATTTAGATTGGATATTGGGAGAAATTTCTTCATGGAAAGGGTTGTCCATCCCTGGCACAGGCTGCCCAGGGCAGTGCTGGAATCCCCATCCCTGCAGGAATTTGAAAGCTGTGTGGATGTGGCACCTGGGGACATGGGTTAGTGGTGGGCTTGGCAGTGCTGGGGGGAGGGTTGGACTCGACGGGAGGTCTTTTCCAACCAAAATGATTCTGTGATTCCGTTGTCTTTGTCCTTGACGTCCGAGATGGTGCTACATTTGGAGACAGGACAGGGACCTGCATCACCTGCTGGGGCAGAGGCTGGGTTGGGTCACATGGAAGGCTGCAGCTGTGCTCTGTGCTTCTTCTCTGGCTGCACCTCTCCACCAGGTCCAACGGGACACGGGTGTCCGTCCATCTGCTTTTTGTAGCGAGAAAATGCATCAACCTGCCCACAATGGCAGTTCCACAATGGGATTGCTCAGAGCTCTACAAAAAAAAAAAAGCCCTCTCCAGAAAAGAGAATTTATGTCCCCTTATCTCCTCCTATCCCACCACACAGCATTATTCCACAGAACATGCAAGACTTCTCCCAGAAGCCCACTCACACTGCACAGATTGTCCTCTATTTATACATTACACACACATGCTATTTAACGTACTTTTTATTTTTGTAAGAGCAGCCAAAGAATCTTTTGCTAACATAAATCTTATTTTCACATGTGGCTTTGTATAATGAATTTTTCAAAGATTTCCACACCTACTCTAAGTGAAATTACATCTTCAGGAAAGTATAGCTTGATTGTTTATTCCGAACCACGTTGAAGCTCATGTCTTTTCTGTTTTAATCTAAATTGCTCTTTTGAATATGTTTTATATTAGAATTTGGAAACAGATACAGTTCTTTTATTTTTATTTGTTCTTTCTTTTTCTTTTTCCTTTTTTTTTTTTACACAGAGGGTGGAATGCACATTTATTATTATGGCTCTTTTTTTGCCATTTACAAAGGAAATGTACACTCTGACAATATCGTGTGCACCAAATCAATGAAATATCCTGTGTTTTCTATTCATTAAGCCCCTAAAGCACTATGCACAAATTCCCTCACTTTAATTACACACCTCAGGGATGTGCAGGCCAAAAAGGAGTCAGTCAGACAAAAAAGCCTGGTCTCTGCCAAAAGGAAAAAAAAAATAAAAAAATTACTGGTAAACATTTATTTTCAGCGGGGAAATCTGCTATTAATTCATATAGTGACTTTCCCCAGCTGAAATAATGAGGAAAGCCAAGTGAACCAAATGTTCACAGTGAGCAAACATGAACAGTAGGAAGTCAGCCCATCTTGTATTTACATGTTTATTCCATCAGCCTTTGAAGAACGTTTTTCACAATTCTTTTTTTTTTTTTGGTGTGTGTGTGCTGAGTGTCAACGTTTACTCACAGTCCTGGGGGGGGTGTGGGGGTGACTTGTTAGCAATGAATGGAATTGGTTCTCCCAGAGAGTCCCAGATTCAGTCTGTCCCACCTGGAAGGGGGAGTGTCTAAAATCGTAGAATAATAGAATGGTTTGGGTAGGAAAGGACCTTAAAGATCATCCCATTCCAAGCCTCTGCCATGGGCAGGGACACCTTCCACTACACCAGGTTGTTCCAAGCCCTGTCCAACCTGGCCTTGGACACTTCCAGGGGCATCCACAGCTTCTCTGGGCAACCTGTGCCACGGCCTCACCACCCTCACAGCCAAGAATTCCTTCCCAATACCCCATCTCACCCTGTCCTCTGGCACTGGGAAGCCATTCCCTCTTATCCTGTCTCTCCAGGCCCTTGTCCAAAGTCCCTCTCCAGCTCTCTGGGAGCCCCTTTAGGCACTGGAAGGGGCTCTCAGATCTCCCCAGAGCCTTCTCTTCTGCTGAAATATGCCAGGTGACTCCACAGAGCCCCAAGGCTGAGTGTGTCTGTCTGAGCTGCAGGAATACTTGGTCATGCACCAGGCTGGAGACTTCTGGAGGTGCTGCAGCTTCAGGACTTTTCTCCTTACCTGTTGAAAATGTTTGTGCTTTCAAACATACTCTCTCTTGCTGCTGTGAGGACACTCTGGCAACCTTTATTAAGTTCCTTAGGAATAAACTAAGCCCAGACTTCACTTACCCAACAAAATGAGCCATATTTGCCAATATATGAAGCGGATACAAAACGCTGCACCCCATGTGTGCATCAGTTCATCAATACTGACCCAAGAGTCCCCTGTGATTTTACAAGAGGTGTGTGTGATGGTCACAGCCTGTTATATTAATAAAAAAAAAAAAAAAAGGAGAGAAAATTGATAATTATTTGGACTACCACCTTTCTTAAAGCAGGGAAGTGTTTTTTATATTTGGGTCTGCTAATAAAATGGCATCTTGGCTTTGGTTCCTCCTGGAAACCCCCAAATACACCAGGCTATTTTCAATATAATTTTGTAATATTGCATTCAGGCTATGTAGAAATCCCTGGAATTGGAAAGGAAGCCAGCTGTGTCTTCATTTTAAATTGCATTTTTTGGTTTCACAGTGGTCTGTGGTCTGGAAGGAGCTCTGGGTGCTCTGCACCACGGGCAGAACAGTGGAAGGTTTGCAGGGTGATGTGGCTGTTTATCCAGAGCAGGCAGGACAGTACTGGCATCCACGAGTTTTGTTTGGGAAGGCAGAGTCTTCAGATATTGTCAAGATCTGTAATTAGTCATTTGAAGGATAGTAAAAGCAAATTTCTTTACTTTCTTTTTAACTGTGTGTGTAGACTTGTACAGTGGAGCTGGCGCTCAGAGAAAGTCTGTGCAAGTTTTCCTGCTAAAAAAACCATGAATATCAGAGAACAAGCATCAGGTATTCATAGGTAAAAGGAGTCAAAAACCTCTTGTGAACACTAAAGCAGAGTAAGTTTAAGAATGGCTGATGGTAAACAAATCTGTGTATGGATTAGTGCCTGTGAAGACCCCGGGTATCAATGACATTCTACCAAAGCAGCACACTTTAAAATGAAATTTTCTGGATTTAAATGAAAATCATCAGGAAGGAAAATACACATCTAGGCAGAGATGTAGATGGGTAACAGAGTCTCTGGGCTGAAACTTCCTCACCCTGGGGTTTGAGATGATAGCAGGCTTTTTCTGCAATTACTGGGAGGTTTTATCCCTTAACCCCAGTTAGTATAAGCTAGCATCACTCCTTGAGTATTGCTTTTTCGGAATTAGCATCCACCAAAGCCCTCCCTAAATAAATTTTTAGCAGATACATCATTTTTGTTAGAGATGAATAAATGAATAAAATGTATGCGCGATCCCTCTCTTCTTCCTATTCTATAAGAAGGAGCAATGCCCTATTAATTTTGACAGACAACTTGGCATTAGCCACTTTAAAATCCAACATGGGATAAAGTTCTGCATTACTAGTCTTTCTACATTTTTGTCAAGAGATGAGCATTTTGCCAGATTTTTTAATAATACGCCAAGAGCTTTGTCAGTCAGTTTGTTTAGCTCTGCGTGGTTATGCCAGTATTTTTCAGCTCTCCTGCTGTGTGTGCCACTGCCCTTCACTGCTTTTCTAGCTCCTCCCCTGCAATTAGACAAAGTCAACATAGCAGAGTCAGGCTGAGCAGCCCCGAGGTACCTGCAGCTTCAACGGTCCAGATTCACAGTCCCGATGAACGAGCTTTGCTTATTCACCGCATCACTACCTCAATTAGGACTTTTTGTTGTATCTCGGCTATTTATCACAAACACAACAGATGGAACAGATAACGCTAACCACGTTTTAAGTCCTCACCTAAGAGGAAGGGGGGGGCGGGGGAATTATCCAGAAAGAAATAGGAGCAAATGCATAAGGCAGCTTGCAACCAGGAACCAGTTTCCATGCCTACTGAAGCCTGTTCTAAAGAATGTGTTGGCTGACACACAGAACTCAATGAAAAGATGAAAAAAATGTGCAGGCAATACTAGTTTGGCAGGGATGGTGGGGAATCTGAGACAGAGCTGCTGGTATGGAAGGATCTCACTGCATGCAATTTGCAAACATGCCAATTCAGTGGCATGTGATAGACACTAGATGGAATTTAAAGGTCTCGGGGTCTTAGAGAGCTGGAATCGCACAAGAAAACTGTGGGTATTAAAAATAGCAATCCTTTTCACCAAACCTTGTGCCTCAGATTTGAATTCAACACTGTTGAGAGAAATCCCTGCCATCTCTTCCAGGCACGCTTGAAAAATTGCCTGGATGTACCTTAATTCTGCTGTATCTTTACATCCCAGTAAACACACTGCACCAGCGCCGCTGAATTTCCAAAGAAATTCCCAGGGCTTGCTTTGTCTATGTGTGTGTGTTTTGAAAGGGAACTGGCTGCCTAACAGGCCTTATACTGTAACTTCAGGCAGTTAACTTTTATGGGATTTCGGAATTTTTTCCTGGTGGAGGGGGGGAAAGGAGAGTCAGGCTGGGGAAGGGAGAGGAAGAGTTACACGACAGCTGAATCTTTTGAGAGAGGCAGTGCAGATGGCTGGATCCAAGTACTTCACTAGGAGTCCACCCTTTCTCCCAAACAAAAATTTGTGCAAATTCCTGTGTATCACTTATAAAAGTGCTTTGTATTTTGCTTATCCATTTTTTAAATATATATATTATTATTTTATAGCAGGTGGTAAAGGTTTGAAAAGTTAGGGCACATGATTTCTGTAGAAAGGGAGCAGACTCCTCATTTCTCAGTGTCTACTTGGTGGCTTTTCCCAGCCCAGCCAAGATGTTGGCTTGGTCTAGGGCCAAGTCCCAATTTCACAGTTGGGATTTAGCAGCAATCTTTTTGGGAGTCGTGGTGGTTGCAGGGGTTTGGGTCAGTCTGTTCCTGAGTGAGAGCCATACCACTGTTTTTGGTTTGTGCTGGATCTGAACTGGTAAAGTCATGTTTGCTTGGCTCTGCCTTGGTCCACGTTCCTCTGGGTTAAAATTTAAGGGCAGATCTTTGCCTGGCGTGGGTTGACATTCCTGCCTGACACAAAGCACTTACACCATTTCACATCAGCTCTTCTATCAGCCCTATCTGCACCACATGGTGGGGCAAACTCATGTGTTTCCTATTAGGAAGCCATTCCATCCTCGCTCAGAATCCTGCCATCATCATCAGTGCCCACCACCTCCAGGCACTGCTACATTTAACACTGTCAGAGCCTAAAACAAAAAAGCAGTGTCCTGGCATTTTATAGGTGATGGACCTTCCCTCCTGGAAGGTTTCTGCCATCCCCCCTCCACAGTGACCCACTTTCCACGTTAGGATGGGGAGTGTCCCAGTTAGGAGATGCTCAGGCTGAAGAGGAAAGCACAACCAGGTCCTCATGCTTCATAAATACCACATCCAGTTCATTTAAGCATCACACTGCCACCTCTAAAATCCAAATATATGAACCTTTACCCATTTTTCCTTGGCTAGAAAAAGGGGGTGTGGTTCCCTGAGTTCAAGTGGGAGATACAGTGTCTCCTGAAGCCCAGAGGAGGGTCTCAAGCCCCTCCCAAGCAGCAGATATCTGCTCCTGTCCTGGTCAGTGCTGACGACTCTATGTGCAGCAGCACAGCTATTTTGGGTCCCATTTCCCTCTTCTTTTGCTATAGGCAGCCAAAATGCCTTATCTGGACTGAGGATGCCATCAGAAGGCTGTGTTTGGGAATGGTGTGGACTTTTGGAAGGACTGTGTCTGAGATTCTAGGCCTAATGGGGTCAGATTGTCATATACCTCTCCTGGATAGGGAGATGCAAGGTTGTCTATGTGCTGTTAATTCCTGCAAACCTGGTATGTTGAGAGATTTTTCAGAAAAGAATTGTTGTTCCTGTGTTAGGTTGATGTTACTCACTGGGAAAGTGAGGCTTTGTGGTGTCTGGGTAGATGGGGAGTCACAGATTTAAAAGTCAGAGGGACAACTGTGTTTGTTTACTCTGTCCTGCTATTTAATGCAGTCCAGAGGATGCCTGAAGATTAGTGTGTGTTTGGATTGGAGAATCTCACTTGGAAAAATACTCAGTCTTGAGGCAGAAATCTCCAGCAATGGACAACTCCATGCACCACTTTGGAATTTGTTCTGGCCATTAATGTCTTCCCAGTCTGAGCAACCTGGTCTAGTGGAAGGTGTCCCTGCCCACAGCCAGGGCTTTGGAATGAGATGATCTTAAAGATCCCTTCCAACTCAAGATATTCCATGATTCTATGGATTTCCTCTTTATCTCAATGGACCTTTCCCACCCCAGATCCTAAGCCTGGTGATGCCTGTGGTCTGGTGCCTCCAAGAGCCTTGAGCTATTCAGGAGGAAATTTAGAGAGGCTAAAGCAGGCTCAGTGAGACTCATTTCAGTTTTTAGGTACTGGATCCCATTATTCATCTTCCAGTCAGGGTTCCTGGTGGCCCCATTTCTTGTCATCTCCAACACCAGCCATGGAGCTTCTAATGATGAGTGAAGTAAAACCCATTTATTCCAAATTTATTGAGGTGTTTTAGATGGTCTGTGGAAGTAGTTTAGCTGTGTTCATGAGCTGTGTTTCACAGCCTTCTCCTTGTGCTGCTGGGTTTAAGGCGTGGATGGCTCGGCACTCGCCGTGTGGACGTGTCACGACTCCAACATCGATCTTTCGGCTGAAAACAGCTCTGAGATGTGACAAACCTTGACACCTCAAGAAGAGGGGCAGCTGGGTGGTCAAGGGTCTGGTCAAACATGTTATCCCAGTGTGCTGAGGGGTCTGTGGGATTGCTGCCTCCAGCTGGAGAGCAGTGACCCGGCACAGCCCTTTACAGTGTTTGGCTGTTTATTGGAGTGCCTCATCTTCTTTAGCTTATTAATTCTTCCCTCATAGCCCACTGTTAGGTAGAAATTGCTTTCTTTTTTACAGATGGGGAATTCCCACCAGGGAAGTTGCAGGCTGTATGCACACTATCTAATTTAGGCAGCTAACTTAAGCCCCCGGGGTAGTTATTGAGTAGAAGAAGAGACTTTCAGAGAACCTGAGGGAGGGAGTGCTTCCCCCAACTGCCAAGCAGCATCATAAATTCCTGTCTTAGGGATGCAATGCAAAGGACAGATCTTCCCCAGTAGTTCCTGTTTTTTCCCAGACCACACCAGACTACTGGCCGTTTATTTTGGAGCCTGATTGCTATAGATGAGTCTTCTTTTAGATTTACTTTCTGTTAGTTCCTGGAGTTTCTTCTGTGATTGGGATCTGACACTTTTTTAACAGGGGTGTCTTCTCTTAAATGCCTAAATCATGGGGTAGGACTACTGATAATACAGAATATAAATAAAATACAATACAACTCTTACAACTCAATGGCAGTCAATGCAGATTTGCCAAGAACAGATGATTTCAAAACAGTGAATTAATCTTTAAAGGGAAATACTGTAATTTGGATATGAGATTGCCAGATAACTTCACCAGAAACAAGTTATCTGTCAAAAAGCCATCACTGTCATTAATGCTTGGACTTGATGATCTTCAAGGTCTTTTCCAACCTTACCAATTCTATGAAAGGAAGATTGTCCTGCCTGGAGGATTCCACAAGGATTTGCCCTTGTTCTACTCAGTGGAAGAGAGAGTGGTTACAGGTCACACCAGTCTGGGGAGGAACCACAGCAGAGGATCACCAAAAGTACACCAAAGTGTGCTTTTTTTGTACACCAAAGCAGAGGATCAGAATTGAAAAAGCCTTGGTATCTTTAACTTGGAGCAGGGAGCCATGAAGGGAGAGATGACAGCAGCTGTCAAACATGTACAAAGATGTTGTGAGAGGGCTGAGTCTGTTCTCCATGTCCAAGAGGTTAGGGCAAGAAGGAAAGGGCATCAGGTGAAGCCCTGAGGTTCAGCTTAGATGTTAAGAAACACTTCCCATGAGGGGAGACAGAGACAGACTGCCTGGAGGGGCAGTGAAGGCTTTTAACTGCATGGTAGACAAACATCAGCTTGAAAAATACAGGTAACCCTGCCCTGGGGCAGAGGAATGGGTAGGTGGCTTCTTGATGTCCTTTCCAGCCTTGTTTTCCTGTAGTTTCATTTTATGTTGCAAAATTATCTGGTTTTTGGATGCGCCTGCACAGAAAGCTGCTTCATCCATCCCTTACAGTGGATTCACCAGTGTTGCTGAGGGAAAGTAAACATAACTCTTCAAATTCACCCTGTTGTGCTTAAATGCTGCAAGATTTCCTGGCATGAGAGGTCAGGAATTGCCCATCAGTATTTGGGTGCAGAGGATGGAGGATGTTGCATATGTCTGTGCCTGGGCACAGTAGTCAGAGTTTGCAGGGCTTTGTTTCCTTTCTAGTCCACTTCTTGGCTAACCATAAAACTTCAGACTCAGTCAGGTGAAGTCTGGCTCTATTTTAATCAAGAAATTGTGGCACTAAAAGAAAGATTTTTCAGGTGTGTTCAATTGTAAGCTTTGATAAAAGGGATATTTTGATATAAATCCATTTCTACAGCAGTCATGCACAGGAAAAAACCCCATGAATACTAAAGAAAAACTGGTAGCAATTCCCCTTCCCTTTCATGCAAGCCCTGATCCTACACTGGGGACGCTGATGCGGGGAACCAACCCAGGGTGAGAGGTGTGCATCAGATTAGCTCTGACTAGAAGCACATCACCACGGGGTAGATATCTCTGGGACATTTTTATGACCAGGAAAAATAACTTTACAGGGTTTTTTGGTGTCAAGGAAGTATGAAGCTTCCCTTGTACCCCAGATTTGAGGTGCCCAGAGGTCTTCAGGGTCAGATGCAGCAACATCAGGTGCAAGAGCCCGTCAGCAGGAGGAAGGGCTGCAGTGCTGTGCTGAGTAGCTGCATGAAGTGTGGCCATCATGGAGCCATCTGGGAAGGAGAATCAATCTGTGGGAGTTTTGGGGCATGGTTGAAAGAAATTGGGTCTTTGTGGCCATCTTCTCCTTGTGTCCAGCTATTCATTGTGCCCCACACAGGAACTGTGTGGCAGCAGGACCAGGGCAGTGACTGTCCCCCTGTACTGGGCACCGGTGAGGCCACACCTTGAATCCTGGGGTCAGTTTTGGGCCTCTCACTCCAAGAAGGACATTGAGGGGCTGGAGCATGTTCAGAGAAGGCCAACAGAAGGGTCTGGAGCACAAGTCCCATGAGGAGCAGCTGAGGGAGCTGGGGGGGCTCAGCCTGGAGAAAAGGAGGCTCAGGGGGGACCTTCTCGCTCTCTCCAACTCCCTGAGAGGAGGGTGGAGCCAGGTGGGGATCGGGCTCCCACGGAACAAGAGACAGGACAAGAGGAAAGGGTCTCAAATTGCACCAGGGAAGATTTAGATTGGATATTAGGACAAATTTTTTCATGGAAAGGGTTGTAAACTGCTGGAACAGGCTGCTCAGGGAAGTGGTGAAGCCACTGTCTCTGTCAGTGTTCAAAAAATGTGTGGATGTGGCACCTGGGGATGTGGTTTAACAGTGAACATGTCAGCACTGGGTAAACATTTGGACTTGATGATCTTGGAGGGCTTTTCCATTTTCAGTGATTCTGATTGCAGGGCAATGATACGAACTGGGTGAGGGAGCTGATTTGGGAATAAATGTTGCTGGAGCTTTCAGGGGTGAGAACCCAGATCCTTAACCCCCCCGCACAGAAGGAAAGTCACAGGACTTCTTAAATTTGTATTGCCAGCCAAATACGTCCCTGTGCTCAAAGCTTGTGGCTTGATTGGCTTGACTGATGAGTGTAGAGCCTGCCTGCACAGTGGTATCTGACACCAGATACCACCATCCATGTGTCATGGCAGAAAATGTCCCTGGAAATGGATGTCCCCTTCCCTCTGACCACCTGGAGGATGTGCAGCCACAAGCACCAGCCAATGCAGGGAGCAGCTTCAAAGTGCCTTAGTCATTGAAGTGAATGTGAGTTATGCTGTTGACTTCAATAAGAGCAGGATCAGACCCAAAGCAACTGGCATAAAAAGCACTTGGGGGGGAAAAAATAGGGCATATATACTTTGGGGAGAGAGTGGTGTCAAGAGGGCATTTTGAGTTAATTTCAGATTTGTTTTTAAGGCTGCAGCTGGATGGAAACACTCCTTTGTCAGGCAACTGTACTTAAATTAACCTGAGATCATACCAGCAGATGTAAAATGGAAGCAAATGTATTATACATCACTGTCTTGGACATTAGTTCTGAAACCGCCAGTGATCACACTCCACTTCAAAGAGACCCTCTACCAGGGGCTTGGCTGGGAAGATAAAGCCCTGGCTATTTACCTTCTGAACTTGGTTCAAGACTAAATTGAGAATCTAAATGAAAGTAGTTTGGTGGTCTCAGCTCAATCCCTGGTAGACAGTTGTCCGTATCACAAAAGCGCCATCCCCAGTTTAACACAATTTGGCACGGCCAGTCCTCTCTGTTCAGGAGAGACCCTGGGCTAAATTAACACTGAGACTAAATTACATCTCATATGCCATCGTAGAGATGGCAGTCTTCGAAATGGTGCCTTAGAATAGCAGCCTGTGTGGACGCTCTCCAAACTGGCTTCTGGATAAAGAAATCTGTTTTTCAGAGCTGCCACTTTCAAGCTTATGGCTTAAGCCAACAAAAATGAAAATAAAAGCAAATCACAACACAGGCTTTTTAGGAACTCACGCTTAGAACGAGGATGATGATCTTGGAGAGATTAAAACACACTTTCTGAGCATTTACTGAAATAGCTGAAATTCTACAGATTATTTTCTCCTGTTAAAACATCTGATGAACCATGCCCATAAATTGCATCAATTGAATGTGTTTTAAAATTTTCATTATTTCTTCTTAGAAAATCCAAAAGAAGAGATACTGCCATACAAATTTTCAAGAAGGCATTTGCTAAACATACCTATTCATCATTTACTCATATCTACCTCATTGATCAAATAGATTTAGTGCCTGATACCGTAAGCAGCTATAGTCGTGTTTAAATAGGAGTAATCGAAATATTTACATTGAAAAATACCTGCAAATATTGGTAGGACATGATTTTATCCAGTGTATGATAATACATGAGGGATACTGTGATGTAGGTAGCACGACATAAATGTCAGATGTAGAGCCTGTATGTCGTCTGTGTGCCGTGAAAGATGCAGAAGCTCTGAGTGGAAGCCCCACAAATCAATAACGAGGTCATTACCACGAGCGAGAACGGAGCCTGAATACAATGCAGGAAAACAGTGTCATATACTCAGTTATACTCTAATTGTGAGATGTCTTTCGAGCAAGCCGAGGGGACAGATGGTGTAGCAGTTCCCATGCTCTGACTCCTGCTCACTTTCTGGCTCTTCCTTACTCTTTATGTCTGACTTTGGTCATGTTGCTTCTGCTGGACCTTAGTGCTTTTCAGTGCTTCGGGGCAGTAAAAATTACTGATAGTAAGTGGTGCTACTAGAGAGTCTGGCTGAATATTGGAAGTAGTCAGAAAACATAATTATAAGGCTTTTTATGTCTTTCAACCTCAAAAAGCTTTATAAATGTTCCATTTTTTATATGGTGCCAGCGGAAAACCGGAGGTATCACCACACACACAAGGTGCTTGGGGAAACTGAGGCATGAGGCTGCATTAGTAATTTTAAGTAAACTACTCCACACATGAAGCTGTGGGTCAGCCTTCTGTGCTAGCAGTTATTAAACCCTTCTTTTCCTCTTCCCAGAAATACTGTGGAAATACAGGGGGAAAAAAATCCGCAGTGGTACGAGGAGCGAGGCAGCTGCTGTATTTAATCTGACAGGGTCAGGATGGGGATGTTATAGGGGATATTGGTAAATGGCTACAAATGAAGAGATGATACAAATTCATCAGGAAGGAATAAATAAGTGTGGGTTGTTTTACATTTTTCAATCAGGCCCAATAGACAACACACGTCTCATCTGCTCAGGTGTCACAAACCTTTTACACCTGTGAGCAGCTTTTTGCACTGGGAATATTCAAAAGCTTTTAGCCTCTCAAAGGCATAATTGCTCTCAGGACTGGGATCCCAGCTTGTGACAGAAGTACTTCTCATGCCACTGGAAGAAAGGCCTTGCTCTAAATCCCACTGAAGGCGATGGGAGGGCTCTCATGCCAAGGCTTTGGAGCAGACCCTGCCTGGTAAAGAAGCATGATGTATATTATACACCTAATTTTCGAAACTGGGTGGCTTAAATACATCTCTGGGCCAGGCTGTGTGGTGGCTGAATTGAATGCCCAAGGAGAATCAAAATGGTCACAAAATGTAATTTCTGCACATGGAGTTAACTTCGTGCAGCAGGGCGGTGATGAGCCTGTTCAGAGGCAGGTTTTGTGTGGTTTATTTTGCCAGGAAATGGTTCCAGTGCACCCCTCACTGGTCCCCATATGCCGTTCTAGACTGGTCTGTCATAAAAATCCCCCCCCTCGTGCTCACAGAAACAGTGACCCCACATAAACATATGCTCCCCAGACAGTCCCAGACTTTACAGCATAATAAATGTGTTTGGGGAGATGCTGTGCTGCTTCCAAACACCTCTGCTGGCAGGGAAGGGTGCTCAGCTCCGGGCAGGATTGGGCCTTTTTGTACACATGGTGCTTTCACTGACATCAGTGAGGGTTCTGAGCTTGAATCCAAAGACATACATGGGGCTGGCAGGAGGCCGGGGCAGGGGTCTAATCTCCCCTGACTGTGCATGTGAAACCGCTATTAATCTTAATGGGAGTGCCACACACTCATCAAGGGAAGAATAGATGAAAGGGAGAATCACAATAGATCATTAGATTAAGCAAATAAATATAAATGAATATTCGTTTGGCCTTTAAAAATATTTTCCTTGAAGGTAATGCGAATATTAGGAACGTTCCTGCAAATATAAAGCCCCCTTGGACTGTCACCTTCCTTCAGTGAGTAAGTGAAGAGTAAGGGAGAGGAATAGCTCTCGTACATCCTTCTCTCTTGGGGTGTTGAAGAGGACCCAGCTTGTGCTAAGTGCTTTTAGCATGCCGCAGAAAGAGATTTTTAATTTTTTCCCAGATCCTGTATTTAAAAAATGTGATGCTCCTCTCTATGCCTTGTGTATTTTTCGCCATGGAAAATGGATGATAGGATCCTTCCCCCAGTTGGTGTTACTGGGGCCGAGCCCTGTGGAAGGAGCTGTGCTGGAGGAGGAGGAGGCACGGGGAGGTCTGGATGTGCGGCGGCCGAGCAGCTCCTCCGAGGGGTTTTCATCTCTGCTCCTCACCACAAAACCAGCCAAAAAAATACCCCAAAGGGGGCTCTTCTGAGTGCCCCCCATCATGGGGCAAACTGAGAATTTCCTCCCAGTTATCATCGGTCTTCTGGAATACAAAATGGGAGGGGGGGCCTTTGCCTTTGCTTCGGCCTCTCTGAAATGACGTTAAGCACATAAATCGATACAAGAGGGTCTGCAGCACCAAAGCGTGGCCTGATCCTGTCTCTGGCTCTCTGGGATGGAGGCAGAAAGGAGCTGACTGCAGGCCTGGAGGGAATTGGGAATACTGTCCTGCGGGGACATTGAATCTATTTGCTTCTAAATCCAGCAAAGAAGAGCAGGTCTCATTTCAAATGCTGATATCCAGAAAGCAGCACACAGGTTTTATTAAATTTCCATGTCCTTAAAACTCAGTGGAAGGGCAGGAGCAGGAGTCCATTCCTAACCTTTGCAAGTGCCCTGATATTAAGTTAGCCACCGCGGGCTGGCTCGTGCTACCCTTTTTTTTTTTAAAAGCAAAAATCAATGAAGAACCCTGCCTAAAATCAATGGGATAATTTGCCACATTAGTGTTGCTCTCGAGCTGACTCACAGCAGTCTAACAGCGCTTATTTTGGTTAAAGACAACAACACTTTGGCCCAGGCGATGTTTGTAAGTCTTCTCCTTTCTTCTCGTGTCATGGCACGAGGTCAAATATGAACTTTACTGGCTCAGAGGAAACAGAACTCATGCAAAAATGTTAATGAATGAAAATGCTTTCCCGTGAGCAACGCTTTCCCATTTGGATCCTCCACGACGAAGTGCAGCAACTCTCTGCTGTGCGTAATTTTCGCCTGGTCTGTCGTCTCTCCCAAATTATTTACAATGTGCAAAGTCAGCCAGAATTCAGAAGAAATTGGGCTCCTCGTGACGTAACGAGAGATGTGTGGGAACAAAAGGGCATTCCTTTATCCTTGCCTGCAACCCGAGCTCGGCGGCTTTGAAAGGTCCTCAAAGTCTTCCACCAAACTCCTGCCCCCTCTTTTCTATTTTTTTTTTCTTTTTTTTTTTTCCTTTTTTTGTCTTTTTTTTTTTTTTTCCCCTTGCCTTCTTCTGAAAAGTAATTAATATAATCTCATCAGCAACCCTTACGCAACTGCTCACCTCAGCTTCTCTCTCAGGGTACCAGCGGTTGTCCGGGGAAGTCGGTGGAGCCGCCCCGAAACTCCACCGCTCCCCCTGCCCCGGCTGCGGCCCGGGAGGATGTTTTTAAAGGCGGATCAAGTTGTAAATGGCAGGGATTTCTTCCAACGGCCCTTGTCGGGCTGGCAGACCCTGGATTTACGCCCGTCCTCACCGTCCTGCGTGGGGCTGGATCCTGGCGGCTGCCCTGAATAGGGCTTTTGCAGGAGATGGGATTACTCACACGAGTAACAGCTTGCGGGGATTTGGCCTCCCCTTCCTGCTCGGAACGCGGGATTTTTTTTTTTTTTTTTTAAGGATAATTAAAGCAGTTGCTGTAAGCACTGGCTATCTGGATGTGGCCTCTGGCATTTTCCACGTTGCTCGGGTAAAATAATATGTCCCGGTTAATTTGAGGGGAGGGTTTGTGGCTGGTTTTGAGTGTCCCTAATGAAAAAAAAAATAAAGGAGAGGTTGTGGAAGAAGAAACTCAGGTTTCCTGTGGTCTCCTTCAGCCAGGATGACGTGGGGAATTCCCTCACCTTTTGGTACCGTATTAAAGGACTTGATAGGGAGCTGGTGTAATCCTTGTCAATAAATGCAATAGTCAGCGAGCAAAATTGCCACAGTGCACATAGAAATTCAGCCTTCACTCACCATATGGAACAGCTGGGAAGAGTTTCAAAACTTTTCCTCCTCCCCTCCCTTCTCTGTGTTATGATTTTTTTTTTTTCATACACGCAGAAAAACAAAAGAAATAAAACAACCTGACAACTTTGTGCGTTGTCTTGTGACCACAAAAAAAAAAAAAAAGTTAAAAAAAAAAAAAAAAGCCTGTGAAGTATCACTGCTATGTTTTAGTCTAATGCTACTTCTATCTTTTATCCTTTTTAATTAGAAGGCAAATTCTCAGACCGCCAGGCCTAATCCCTACACAGTGGAACAAAGCCCAGCAAAGTCTTTGAACACTGCCCAGCCAGGCAGCACAAACCCTAGTAACTGTTGGCAGTAGGGCCAGGACTCTGACCCTCATCTCAGCCATTCTCTTCCAGCCCCTGATGCTCCCTGCCCTTCGAAACCTTGTCTGTTGTTCTTCTGTTTGGACTGAAAAGACAAAAGGGGAAACAATGTGGGAAACCTAGAGGATTGGCTAGGTGGGATGCGGGGGAGCTGGTGACGGATAGGAGAAAGTAAATGGAGTTTCACGGGAATGGACACAGTGGGGAGAATTGGATCACCAGATTATGTCTTTAGGTTCAAGAAATTTCTTCATCCCTCACTAAATCTTTTCATGGACAATGCCACTTTTAAACAATTGTTGCATTTCCAATTACTTACAGGAGTGTTCAAACAAATGGCAAAACCCTTAATGAAAAGTTTGCTCATATTTTAAACTTTGGAGATCAAAATCCATAAAACAAATAGCTTTTACACGAGTTTCGCTCAGACACTTATGTCTCCAAATTATTTACACTTGTGATATTTCCAGTTGAGAGCATAATTTGTGCCTAGTCAAGCACAACACGCAAATACATATAGATACACGAATTTCCAGAGCTAGTGGGAGCACTGCAGAATAAACATTTTGACTAAGATAGGCTCATGTCAAGCAAGCCGATATTAAAAAGCTCTGCCTGCTTTCTATTATTTTGGCTAACTACAAATCATTAAGGGGGAAAACAACAGATGTGGCTACGAGCACTCAAATATCTTCCAAACTGTGACTGTGCACGTCAACATAAAAGCCTGAGTTACTGTAGTGTGCAGGGATGCTTCGAGCAGAGATGGAATTATTTCAATATACTGGGATCATATGGACCTACCATACCTAAGGAGGTAAAGGAAAAATAAAAACTAGGGGAAAAAAAAAAAAAGTGCAACCCCGTGGAAACCTGGGGTTTCAGATAATTTTGCTTTTTTAAAAAAAATTTGAGGCGGGCCTGGACGTTCCTCCAGCTGGTGTAAAATGGGATGAGTCTCTAATTTACTCCGTGGAGAATCTGACCCTTTTCCCCTTCCTGGTTTGATTTGGTTTTTTTTTTTTTTGCACTTTGGAGTAGCAGTTACAAAGGACAGTTTCTGATTTCGGAGAGCCTAAGTCTGTTTAGGGAAAAGGGGCATAAGCTCCTCAGATATTTAGGCACTTTTAAAGACATTTACCCTAAATCCTTACACTCTTAGGCACTCACTTTTGAAGGCTAAAGTGGCGGTGTGTTTTTAAAGCAATTTAGTTAAACCAGTGCAAAACTCTTTGTGGACATCATAAATCAATTTAAACCTGGCTTATACCGATTTAGCTTAGTTTAGCTACTAAGTGTCTTAAGCTAAATTGATAAGCCATTTTTAAACCCATTTAAGAATGTCTACACAGGGCTTTGTGCCAGTGAACTTAAATCAATTGAAAACCAATTTTAGCCGGTGCCATTTTGAGTGTAGACAAGATTAGGCATCTTGAATGGGAATGTGTGCTGATCCCATGTTTTCCTTATAACACCTCTGATTCCCAGCACACGGGGCTGGGGCCCTAAGTGGCGTGACCAATTTTGGGCTGTGACTGTCGTGTGTGTTGGAGCATTTTTTTGGCTGCGCCGTGGTTGTGACATTGATCTGCTTTAACCCATGTTGGCCTGGTGGCCACAGTTAAAGGCTGTGGCTCTGTGCTTGGCAAAATGTTCATTGTGGCCTTTCACTCGTCGGGTTTTGGTTCTACAGGAGGATGCAGGGGATGTAGAGAGGTTAATACTGCGTTGTAAGGTCTCCCCAAAGGTCTCCTGACAGATGGGTTCACTGCTTGTGTGGACTCTGCGGTGTTCCCCATGGGTAGAACTGCCTACACAAGTGGTTTGGTGGGCAGGCAAGGGCAGGTGTTTCCTATGGAGTGGTAAAAGTTAGGATCTTATCTTCCAAATGCCACCTTGGTCTGGAGGATCGAGGGCAGAAGACCCCTCTGGGTTACAAGTCAGCACAGAAACAGAAGGGTGTGGGGTCACCCTGGCCTGGCTGCTGGAGGTCTCCTCTGGTTTGAGACATTCAAAATAGGCACAGAGGTGAAGAAGGGTCTTTCTGTTCTCTTATGAGCAGAATTACTTAGGGGTGTTTTCCCTGAGATGGTACCAAGAGGCCATCAGTGTGGGCAGTGGACACAACAGCTGTCTCTCAGCTTGGTCACAGAATCATAGAATCAAAGAATAATGGAAGGGTTTGGGTTGGAAGGGACCTTAAAGACCATCTTGTTCCAACCCCCTGCCATGGGCAGGGACACCTTCCTCAATCCCAGGTTTCTCCAAGACTGGTCCAACCTGGCCTTGAACACTTCCAGGGACAAGACAGCCACAACTTCCCTGGGCAACCTGTTACAGTGCAACCTGGTCATGTTGACATCTCACATACGTGAGGTACTCGGATGACTGCAGGCATCCATGGGAAAGGTGTGTCAGGAGACTGATAACATCATCTCCATGAGTGTCTCCCGAATGGATCAGGCCTAGAGCACCACGAGCAGAGCTAGACCCAAATTCAGGCAGAGTTGAAAGTACAGGCTGATTTTAAGCTCATGTGTGAGCTGAAGCACAACACCATGACTACAATATTCAAATTTAAACTTGCCCTTAAATACCTTCCTGAGCTGAATCGAGCTGGACTTCCACTCTTAAAAAATGAATGTTGCTGGATTTCTACTCTTAAAAATGAACACTGCACGCTCAGAGAAGTGATACGTCCATACAAAACAGAGTTGCTGTCATGCATGTGCCTGAAACCCCCTGGTTCAGCTCCTCTGGGGATGGAAATTTGTTGCAACTAAGGATGTTTGGGGTAAGGTGCTTTTGGGTAGCGTGGCCATGTCTGTCCCATATATCACTGACTCCATGTCACTGTCAGGTGGTGAGAGGCATTTTTTTATTAAAACCTGATAAAAGACTGGAGTGGTTTTGTGCCTGGCACCAAATGGATTTTTTTTTTTTTTTTTTTAATGAACCAACCAATTTAAGAAAAATCCTGCAAATTCTGACCAAATTCCAATCAGATTTAAACTCATGAAAAGAATTACTGCTTGTCCCACACTGGCCTGTTTTGTTCACTGCAGGTGGTGCTTTCGTGTTGTAAACAGGGTCTGTCACGTTGTCATCATGTGTTCAGTTCCTGCGTGGGTATAAATGAACTCTTTACCCAAATGGAGGAGAAGCAGATGAATAGAGACATTTCCAGTTTCTTTCATTAAAAAAAAATAAAAATCCTACGTGGTGGATAAAATTGATGTGGTATCCTATAATGTATAACTTTTCCATCTGCCTATCAGAGGCAATTATATTCCTTCCTTCCTCATTGCCTGTGCTGCTCTCCATGCACACATGGTGGAGAGGAGCTGCAAGTCTTCCCTGTAATCTAACCACACACAAATTTCCAAGTGTTTTTCCGTGCCATTAATCTTAATATTGAGTACCCTAATCTGTTTATAGCGCACAATACGCGCTACCCCCCGATAAAAATCTTTTATACATGTCTGGGCAAACAGCATGAATAAATAATGGCCAATTTCCATATTGCCAAGCAGGCAGCTACTGTAAATTTATTTTTATTTCCAGCCTCCCTGCATCCCTCATCGAGTGGAGTCTCCTTGCCCCGGAGTGAAAGGGATCAAAGATAACATTCTTCTCTGTCTGGGTGTACTTTGTGGACCTGCCTCCCAACCAAGGGATGAAAGGAACTTGCTAAACTGTTGCCATTTTGCAACATCTGCTATAATTCCCCTAAATCCAGATTTGTCTGACACAGAGAGCTCCTGTTCTTACATCATTGCCATGTGACAGTATAACACCAGTCACATCAAGCTTGAGGATTCCAGCTCCGGGCAATGATAATATGAAGAAAACCTTTTTTGCCTAGGGCAAAACACTTGTAGCAAAGTATTATTCATCTGGCCAATTTAAATCTTCTCTCAAAAAGGTACCCAGAAACATATGCAGCGTGCCTTTGTAAAAGGCTTGAGCTGCTCATAGGCAAATGACCTGAACCAAGAGTACAAAACCCAATGTCCTAATTAATTACTGCTAAGCAGCTCTGATACACAGAAAAGAAATGCTGGTACTAATCCTTAACCCTGTCCTACATTCTTAAAATAGCCAAAATATTGCTGACAGCTAGGAAAACAAAATTGCCTCTGATTTAAAGGTTTGGGACCCCAGCTGAAAAAGAAGATCAGAATAAAATATTTGAAAAGAGTGATTTTGGAGAAGTCCTGTTGTAGCACATACTCTGGCTCCACAGTGGTGTGGTCCCTGTTTCAGGATGCAGATAGTGCCAGGAAAGCAAAGCCCAGCTAAAGCCTTTCTGGGTCTGTGTCTCCCCCCTTTGCTCTGCCCTGAAAGGTTCAGCTCCACAACGTTGTGTTGTTTCTCCTGATGATCTCACCTTGTCTGAACACCCCCCTTAACTTATAACTGGGCAAAATAACATCAAAATATGTAAAGTTGGTGCCATTAGCACCCCACTTACCGAAGCAGACCCTTGGAGCATTTAGAGGGACATAATCCTTCAGTTTGCAGGCAATGATGTTGAAAACTAAATTCAGTGCCCACTAATGACAATCACATTTGCTTCCCAGGTTTCTGGGTATCACAGCTTGTTCTGGCAGTGGGGAAATGCACATTTTCCTAGATTTGGTAATTATGTGTCTTGTGGTGGAGCTGGTCAGTCTTGGGCAGAAAAGTGGACTTTTTCTGGCTGGGGAGGACAGGGAGAAATCAATTTTAGAAAAGAAACAGAACATCAGCTAGAGAGACAGGATTGCCTGTGTTTTCGTTTAGAATTGTCACTGTTTTCAGAGCTGGAGATAACCACAACCACAGAAGCATCCTTTTGGTAATTTCAGTTTAAGTTTCTAAGACATACATTCAGTTCCCATTTCTGTGACCACCTTGCTGTTTCTACATTTATTTACATGTCTCAGCAAGTCAGGAGAACATTATCTACCTCTTATGGTGAGGAAGGGATGCTAAAAAACTTCCCTGAGGTCACACAGGAGGCCTGCACAACCACGAGGAGCAGGATCCGTGTCCCCAGTCACATCCTCAGGCACATCCCCTAAACATTGCCACAGCTCAACACCTGGTAATAACAGTATCACATAATGACAGCTCTGGTTTGCAAAGGACTTTCCATCAGGCTCAATTCCCTCATCAGAGTTACAGCAAGCTGGTGTAGACTCTGTATTGACTTCAAAGGACACTTTCCACAGGGCAATACTCTCCTCTATCTCTTTCTCCATCTCAGTGAGGGTTTTCTTCAGCCAAGAAGTGCCTGTGTCAGACACTCAGTGCTGCCTGGTGCTGTCCTGAACTGGCTTACGGCAAACTTGAATATGGTCAACTGTGGTCTTGGTGCCCAGGGCTGGAAACCTGTGAATAAAGTCAGCATCTTCCATTGGATCAAGATATCAAGTTCCCAGTAAGAGAAAGGAAAACCTTTTCCTTGGGTGCATCCCCACTCCCTGTGTGTGGTTTAATCCTGAAAACTGGGCTATGATCCCATGGGTCCTCATTTGTGAAGGGACTTGGTGACTCCATGGGAAGGATCTGGTTAACAGTCCTGCAATTTTTCTCTGACAATCAGGCCAGGCCAGGAGATTCCAGTGGGTTTATTGACCGGGGGGAACCCGGAACCATTTGCCCATGAGTGTTTTCCTTCTGCCTGTGCCCTGTTCCTGCAGGGTCTCTCAGAAAGCCTGAGCTAAAGCTTTGTGTTCCCTGTCAATAAGGATGTGTCAGCAGTTCTTTGTCACTTTGCTATTATGAACTTAATGCCTAAGTGATGTCCTCAGCTTAGTGATGACACTGAGTGTGTATAAGTGCTGACTCAGAGACTTGCAACAACTCCACTCTGGGGGTAATTCCCCTGCCTGGCTCTGTTTTTCATACCATGCAGAGCATTGACTTCTGTTTCTGCATGTACATTTTAAGGGCCAAGTGCCTGTGAATGTTACAAAATTCGGTGTCCCCTGGAGAAGAGAAGGCTCCAGGCAGACCTTAGAGCCCTTTCCAGTGCCCAAAGGGGCTCCAAGAGAGATGGAGAGGGACTTTGGGCAAGGGCCTGGAGCAATAAGACAAGAGGAAATGGCTTTAAACTGACAGAGGGCAGGATTAGATTGGATATTGGGAAGAAATTCTTGCCTGTGAGGGTGGTGAGGCCCTGGCACAGGTTGCCCAGAGATACTGTGGCTGCTCCATCCCTGGAAGTGTCCAAGGCCAGGTTGGACAGGGCTTGGAGCAATCTGGTCTAGTGGAAGGTGTCCCATGGCAGGGGGTTGGAACTGGATATTCTTTAAGTTCCCTTTCAATCCAGACTGTTCTGTGGAGGATGAAACTCCTCTCCACAGGAATTAAATACATATCTGGCTTTGATAACCTGGGTGCACAAGATTAATACAGCTTTGCAGAAACCTTCCCATGGCTCTGCAGATCACTGGGACTTCCACCATCCCTGTCCTGTGTGACTGACTCAGACTGGAGCCTCCATTCAACAGCTCATTTGAGAGGATATTTTTATTTTCAGAGGTGTTAGATATTATGAAGGAAAGTGCTTGTTTCTATAACCTGGATAATTACATGAAATAAGGATTTCTCTGCTTGTTATTAGCATAATTTCAAAATCATTTACATGGAAATAAAAGTGGTGTCTGCAGTCCTGCTCACTTCCTAGACAAACATTCTTGTTAAATCCACATCCCCCATTTGAACTTATTTTTTCCTTTCTTTTTTTTTTTTGGTTTTTCTTGTCTTAAAGCACTCGCGGTCTTCCTAAATTTGGCTGTGCCACCATTTCATTTTGCTAATACCCCTTGAAACTGTTAACACTTTTTCCTGAATACTTTCCTAGTGGATGCGAAGCAAAAAGGAAGAAAGGCTACTGTCAAATTGATTAAGTGAAAGCTCATTAGAGAAAGTAACAAGAGGTAAAATCTGCATATGCATTGCAGAAATGTGTCTGATCTTGCTAAGTTGTGAAAAGACAAAATAAGCTCAAACCTCCTTATGCTGTAAGTAGTTCAGGGGAGATGGGGGCTGGGGATGGGAAGGGCTCCCAAATGTGTGTTACATTAAGGATTCCTCCTTAGAAATAGGCTGTAGAGCAGCCCCTGCTAACACCACTTCACTGAAGGGTTTGCCAGTGTTTTAACGACCAGCCCTGATTTACAGAGGGCTGTGCCTGTGTGGCAAAAATTCTCTCTCCCTTGAACCCTGACAAACAAGACCACAACACAAAACCCCCGGACAACAGTCCAACAAAACAGTTTAAATGGTGGTTCCTTAAAAGAAACTCAGAGTAGAAAGTCAGGGGTAATTACTGTGCGTGTTCTCAGAGCTGAAAAACACCTTCCTATTTCTCTTTTTTTTTCTTTTTTGTTTTTATTTTTTTCCAAGGGTGGTTAGGTAATTTTTTTCACTTGAGATAGGGAAGATCTCACTTTGGGTTTAACAAGCTGACTGGTCGAATTATTGATGTTTGAAAATGAGCCTGATCAGCTCATCCTGGGGAAGACTAAGAGGTACTGGTACGACCTGCACATGTCACCCTTTGGGAGCACCTTGGGTGGGATCCAATCTTGTGAGGATACTTCTGGGTGTTTCACTGTGAATCTTCATAGTACCCACCCCAAGGCCAGGCTGCTGCAAAGTCTGCAGATGAATTTCATCTTTCCCCCATAGTTTTCCCCCCATAGCCAGGGATGTCTTCTTGGCCACCGGGATGATTCCCTCCATTGCAACGTTTTGGGGTGTTTTCTCCAGTTTAGCTGAGCCCTTTTCAGAGTCTCCAACTCAGTACCCCTGTGATGGCTGCAATGATGACTTTAATTTCCAAAAATATAGATCAAAATTCTAATGTGGCTTTGAATATGGAGTGTACATCTCCTTCTACAGGCTTTTTTTCTGAGAGGCAGAAGGGGCCAGGACCTAACCCTTGCTGTCTGAGGTAAAAGTGTTACTAATACCTTAAATATCTTTGCTCTTACACGTACAATCTAGAAGATTTTGTTTCTTCTACCTTTTTTTTTTTAAAAAAAGAGTAAATATATATCCCAATTAAAAGAGGTGAAAGAAGACGAATACCAAAGTACCAAGCTAAAGTAATGTGATAACTTTGACCCTAATCCATAAAAGACAGATATTTTACGGTTCAGGCTAAAACTCAAGGCTGACATCTAACCTGACACAAATATGCTGTTGCATGTAAGAGTCCTTGTTAAAAAAAATTGCTGGGAATCTGCAGGCATAAGCCTGACAGCCCTAATTTAAATAGGAAAATGTATCTGTTTGGGAGGTAGACCACACGTCTCAAAGTTATGAAAGCAAACACCAATAATAACCATCTATGGCAGAGCACGTTCCTTGGAATGTGGAAATTACTGTATTACAACAAAGCTGTTGTTTCCACCAGGGTGTTTTGTAGCCTGGCTCATAATATTATGTATTTCGGCAGATCCTTGTAATTACAAATTTAAGTCTTAAATCCTCGGCTTTTCTTTATGTTCTTAAAGTACCCCTATAGGTATCCTCACTCCAAGCTTAAATCAGACCCAAAATACAAGGTGCAGTGGGGCTGGTTGAATTCCTGCACTTTATAATGATATTTATTAAGCTAGTTTTGAAGGGAAATGTTGAGCCGAGCGTTTTATTTAAATCCAATGGTACTCCAAAGCGCTCTGGAATTGTTTAATTAAAACCAAGGTGCACATTAATAAGAAAGGATATCATTTTGTCATTTATATATAATTTCTTGATTCTGTTAGGGGAATAAAAAATGAAGAAAGACCCCCAAAACATAAAGAGAAGGAAGGACCAGTAAGCCTGATAATAGCCCTCCATGGAGAAGAAATAAGTATACAACAGAAGAAAAGCACAGTGAGGAACATAATGTTAGTAAAACACTCTTAATGCTACACAAGCTGTAGAAAATGCTACTTTGCATTTGGGCTGCAGCATCGTTAACTGTGAGCAATTGAGTAAAGAGTGCACCTTTTAAACTAATTCCTTGTGCTGGAGACATAGCCACATCCAGAAGCCTACCTCATTAATATGCTATAGTGGTCAAATAGGAGATTAATAACAAAGTCACCTGCTAAACCTACAAGGAACCTGTTGATTAACAATAAGCTCCAAAAATAAGATACCAGCCTGCAAAGCAAAATCGAGTCCAAGGGCAACAAGTGCTTCTGTAATTTATTCCTTCTTTACACAAGGGCATAAAGCTCCCTTTATAACCGTGTTTTCAAGGCCCTGCTGTGAGCTGTAGGTGTGAGCTTTTCAGCTGATTTATTAATTTTAGTTTCAATCAAAGTGTCACCTGCAGACACAAAAATGTCGGCCTCGCCACAGAACATACAGTAAAAAAAATAAAGGGGGGGGGGAGGAAAGAGAGACAGAGGAGAGAAAGGAAAAGACCAAAGGTTTTATTCTGAGAAACTCTGCCAGCAATTTT
Source organism: Pachyramphus minor (assembly GCA_013397135.1). Lineage (NCBI taxonomy): Eukaryota > Metazoa > Chordata > Aves > Passeriformes > Tyrannidae > Pachyramphus > Pachyramphus minor. The sequence goes on along the minus strand of VYXB01003408.1, from coordinate 280,435 downwards.
TTAATTTTTTATATATATATTTTTTTTCCACGTGAACACACCGCACGGCCTATTCTCCACGTAGCCCAAATAATTCCCAGCCACGTAATTAAAGGAAAAAAAAAAAAAAAAATTCCAAAATTAAACATTTTTGTCATACTTCAAAAGTCAGCCTCAGACCCGGGCAATGGCGCTAACCCGGCGGCTGCCAAAACAATCAGCCCCTGTTGTCAGTAGGGGGACATTCTCCCCAACCAACCGCCTGAACAACAAGTCCACTGAGCAAAATGTGCAAAAAATTCTCAATTAGTTGTCTTTATTTAGTGAACACTATGGGGTCCTCGACGGCGCTATAGAATTATGGCAGGAAAGCTGAGCTCTTCAGTGGCTTATTAGCATTCTCCGAGGGTTGGAGTGCTGCTGGTAGCAGACTGGTGCCTCCAAGAGCTGGTGGTGGGACCCCGGCACTCCTTCGGTTTTGTCCTTTTGTCCTTCCCAGCCAGCAGGAAGTACGGCCCTGTGTCCGGGGTATTCTGGGATACCTTCGCCTCATTCACCGCTCGCAGGACCTGCAGCCTTTGTCAGTGGCCATGAGCATCCTTCTGGCCTGGGAAGCAAAATCTCTGGGTTTGCCATTAAAAAAAGCCAACATTTAGGAACTGGGTTTGCTCCCTGCTCCCTCCTCTCCCCTCCAGTTTTCCCAAATGAACATCCCCTGTTGGGATGGACCGGGACCGAAGAAGCCAAATGTTGTGCTGCTGTCCTATTAAATTACATCTGATGTTATCGACACCCTGCTCCAATGTTAAAGCAGAAGAAGGCAAATAGGGGTAAATGGAAGCAGTTTCCTGTCCAATTCTTATCTTAATTTAAATATAAAGTGATTTTTCCCCCCTTTTTTAATAAAAGAGAGGGGGAGCAAACAAAAGTTGAGTAGCGAGTGCTGGAAATGTCTTTTCTGAGAAAGAGGGTATTTGCTGCTTTAGGGAAAACACTATCATTGACTAAATTAACAAGTTGTCTTATCAACTGCCATAAGCCTTGAAGTCTAATTAATTTAGTACTGATCAATAGCCTTGAATGAAACATTGATTTCTGCAGCTTTCCAGGGCTACAACAGAAACACATTCCCTGCTCCTTGCACACTTCTCTCTTAGGAACCATGTGTTTGTGCCAGTAACATTTATGTTCTTGTCTTCAACATCCAGCAAGTTGCATTTTAGGAATTAATTTCCATGAGACACTTGGTTTAAAAAATGATTTTAAAGAAGGAAAGTGGATTGGCAGGGGGCCCTGGGAAATGTCTCTTCTTGGAGTTTTATTCCGCTATAAGAATCTACCTAAAGAGGGAAAGGATTCAGCAGCAGGTTGTGAAGTGGTGTAAAGCTTGGCAGAACTTAGAGATGTCAGTGTGGTTTTCCTCAGTGGTGCCCACCAGAGGGTTGATTTCTTGGACACATACAATGGTTTGGGCAGGAGAAGCCCTGCTCTGCTTTCAAGGTACAGACCTGCAGCTCTCAGAATGGCATGTTAAAAAAGTTACAGAATCCAACCCTCCACAGTCATTAGAATAAGAGCAAAGTCACTGAACACCAGCAGATGAGCCTGAAATTATGGTTGCTCAAATGATGTGGGCATATTCAAGCCGCCATCCAGAGATGTGCCGTGGCAGCCCATGGAAAACACTTCCGTAAGGGGCAGAGAAGACTTAGAGGGCAGTAGCTTCAATTTCTTGAGAAGGAAAAGAAGGAGCATCAGCACTTGAAGGAGTGCACAGTGCTGATGAAGAGGCTCTCAGGATCCCTGTTGTGGTTTGGTTTCAGACCCAAAGTGGTGCATCCACACTGTGCTGAGATGTGAACACCCACTGACTCGAGTCCTCGCAGGTGGAGGAGGCACCATCAGCTGTGACTCAGGCGGAGGAGGCACCATCAGCTGTGACTCTTTTGTGCCATCCTTGCCCGGGGTGGATGTGGGTTGGTCTCCCCCAGGGAAATGGGCTCATTATTTGTGTCTGCAAGCCCAGGGGAGAGCATCCCATCTGTTGGGATGAAGCCTTGGGGTTAAAGTCTGCCCTGGGCTACGTCCCTGCAACACCCGCTGGTGACGGTGCCACAGCCCGGAGCCAGGGCATGGAGCTTCCTTGGTTTTTCAAAATTACTCATGGCCAAATCCATCTGGGCAAAATGAAGGAAAAAGGTGAATTCAGGTCAGGAGGTGGAGTTGCATCTGATGGGAAGCACTTTGACAGCCCCAGCAGAGCTGTTGAGGTGTAAGAGGGGTCAGAATCAGGCCCCAAGTGCTTACATATTAGCTGAAATTCCAAACCTGTGCTAGCAGGACTGAAGCATTGTGACAGGTCTCCTCCAACCCCTTCACCTCCACCGTCCTGCCTGGCTGAGGCAAGTCATTCACTTTATTTCTTTATTTCATGTGTTCTCCTAGGGAAAAAGCCACACAAATCTGAATCCTGTGGAAAAAAATAAAAGAGGGAAGAGGGAATCACAATAGCAAAAATTCGACACCACAGAAGAATTACATTTAACCTTTACAGAATTTGGCCCTTTTAACTCAAAGTTAAAAAAACCCAACCCCCCCAAAAAAAACCACCAAAAACCCCCCACCACAGAAGTCCCTCTCCTAGTCTGTTTGGGGGCCTCCATGAGTTTCCATAGCACTTTACAAAAGATCTTTATTGAAGAAAAGATTGGACAAACTTTCCTTATATGTGTGGCCCTAGTCATTAATTGCCCCTGTCTTCTTTACCAAGGCCTTATTCCTATGTAAATACCCTTGCATAATGTTACAGGCTATTGTCAGCCCAGCGCCAGTCAGTCGCCACTTATATGCATTTTTATTTCAATCCGCTGCGCCGGAGAATGAAAAGATGTCTGGACTTAAGCTGTTTACCAACTGGGCCAAAGCTGCAGTGTGGAAGAACTGAAGAAAGCACCAGGCAACTGCAGGAACAGACTTGGACAATGCAAGCAGCCATTTTCAGTTGAGTTATTAACCTACCCTGAAACTCTTCTAATCTACGCCTTTTTTAAAGAACAAATGTACTGAACCAAACATGAATGAGCCAGGACTATTAAGAGAGAAATCCTCTAAAGGACTATTGAGAGCAACATAGGTTTGTAATCATTTTGTCTCAGTTGCCTGCTACCAACATTATCAATGATGAAAATGCTTGCTCAGTTGTGGGGGATTGTCTCGTAATTAAATGACAGCGCCGTACTGTAAAAGAACATGCAGAAACACAGGAGATACCGGGGGCTTTCAAACGAGCCGCTCAGAGAAAGGACTCGGAATGGGGATGGATTACAAACCAACATGAAAAAAACTGAATTAAGGACATCGGGATCTTCCTTTTAAAACACAAGGACTGTTTTCTTCTTTTTTTTTTTTTTTTTCCTTTAGGCTCGTCGGGGAAGGACAAGTTGTACAGACGCGCGGAATTCTTCGGATAAAAAGGGAGCTGAAGTACGTGGAGGGAGTTTTTGCTTCTTTAGGTTGGAAATAAATCCAATGCGCAGGCTGGAAGGCGTACAAAGACCTTCCACAGATCTTCGTTCGCGAAGTCTGGCCATTATTATTATTATTAGGTTGGAAAGAAATACAGAAATGGAAAATCAAACCCTCACATCCGCTCGCAGAAAAAGGAAAGGGAGAAAACTTATAAGTTTGCTGCGGGCTACATCTTTGTAGTGACTTAATGGCTCTACAATCTACATAGTGTAGCATTAGCCTTAAGAAACTCTTGACTATTTGCATGCATATTAGGATCCAATGAGAGCTTAATAAGTGCATATATATGACAGAGGAAACATCTCACTGCATAGTTAAAGCTACAAAAAAACATTGAGGGAGGCAAAGTCTCAAGTTAATTACCATTACAATGCAATCAAGTACAGCAGTCATAGCTGAAATCCTTTTCTATTAAGACTGCTAGGCTCAACCTTGCCTCTGCAGGTCAGCTCCAGCACAGATAACCTTTCCAGCAGACAAATACATGTAAAATTGGCTCATCTAATTAAAAGCTCAGGGAGGTGTAGAAAAATACCAGCACATTGAGGCTGAGCAAATCACAGAGTACCCCCTCCAGCTGGATGAAGCTACAATATGTGGCTGCTGTTTGTTCTGGAAGGAAACTGAGTCACTTACCATTTCAATAGGTTAATCAATTGACAATTAAATGGAGAAATTGGTTAACTCTGCAACAATTAACATGACACTCTATTAAGTACACTTTCTAATTGCCACAGCTGCAAGTGAAAATTAACGTCTGTGTCAAAGAGGTTGGGCTGTTCCCGGTGGTGGCAAGGTAATAAAAGTAGCTTTAAAAGCCTGATGTTCGTTTTAGACCCTTAAGCACAGTGGAGAAAGGGGAGAGTGCTGAGCTCTATGGTTAGATGCAGAGGGCCATGTATGCCTATTGAGAGTGTGTGTGTATCCATAGGGGTGCTCATATACACTTGGGTATGTGCACATATCCCTACTATAGTGCTGATCCCTTTAAAACAACTTTTAAAATCCCTTGTAAACTTCTTTGACTATGAAAGGCCCATAATACACATGTGGGGTGTGCAAATAGTGTGTATGTCATTAAAGGTATACGTGGAAGTTTATTCCTTGGGAGTGATCAAGGCCAGGTTGGATGGGGCTTGGAGGAACCTGGTCTAGTGGAAGGTGTTCCTGCCCATTCCAGAGAGTTGGAACACCTGAGCTTTAAGATCTCTCCCAAGCCAAACCATTCTGTGATTCTATGGAAAGACACATAATTACACCGACCCCCTCCCTCAAAAGATTAGAAGGAAATGAAAGTAAGAAAATGGTGCAGTGTCTCTGGGATTGGAGCTTTGATGGCAATTTGGAAAGGTTCTGGTTTTGAAGAAATATTTAGTTGTGAATGCCTGTCCTGGAATCAGAGCATACACCAGCTGAACCCTCCCAAAGTTGATGGAAACCTCATCTTTGCTTTTCTTGAGACAGAAATATTTGGTTTAGAGCATAAGGTGCTGAGCTGTGCAGGGTCAGTTCCCAACTCTTCTGTGCAGCTCCCGGATCCTTTGCTGGAAGCATAAGTAGGTATAAAATGCATGTATCTGACATAGACAGTGCTTCTTGGTTCAAAAACAATAGTGGTGGACATGCTTCTCCCACACCACCTATGGACTGCGTGTCCAGGGTGTTTGCTCAGCAGTGGCCATTGTGCACAGACCTCAGGTTGTTTTTCAACATAAATAATCACTGAATTCTTCATGTGATGACCTTTAATCTCTGTTCATTCTCACTAGAAAAGCAGTAGTCCAAAGCTCTTCTTCTGGTCAAAACACAGATATCCAGGGCCTGGAGGAGATGCTGTTCAGGAGGAGCCCCATATTCATTTAGGTGCCTTTTCTGGTTCTCAGCAATCTGCAGGAATGTGGTTGCATCCTTTGGGGTGTTCAGGGAAATCTGCCTTTTTCTGGGTCCACCACCATGATGGTCCACCTGTATCACGTGTAGGTGGTGGATCATTCCATGAGTGTGACACGTCTTTGCATTTTACTGAATTTTACAATCCTACCACTATCAAACAAAGACCTCTGTAGCCAACCAGCTTATGCTGGAACAACCTGTTTCCTACAGGATTTGGGGCACCCATGTGGGACCCCAATACAAGAAGCCCTACAGAGACTTGCAAGGACACAACCAGGTTCTCCCACAGTACATTCTATCACTTCCAAGCTCTGCTGTGAAAGAAGCAAAGCTGTAAATCCTCCAAGCTAATAGTGCTGTAATAGTAATTATTTAGGGGTTTTTTTAACATTATTATTTTGACCAAAAAAACCCAGGGAAAGACAAAAGGTTACATCAGTAGCTCTTGTTCAGAAACCAAACCATGGGAATTAGAGATTTCTGCAATGAGATGAATTAAGCTAAAAGCCATATTAAGCAGTATTGCACATCTGCTGCGTTTTTTAATTCCGTATGTGTCCTTGCTGCTTATTGTTAAATTTGTTGTTGGGCTAATTGATAAAATCAAGCCCTAATATTTTAATTCAGCATGAATTCTCGACAGGCTGCAGAACTCCTTCCAGTTTGGCTTTCCAGAGACTTGTATCTGATGATAGGATTGAATTTTGCTGGGACAGCCTGTTAGCCCTTTCATTTCCCAGTGATAGAGAATTCAGATTTGTAACAGGCAGAAAAAGCCAAAGGGACAGTGTCTGTTTATTTGCTTTGTGAACAAAGTCTGTTGTGGCAGTGGGGAGGAGAACAAGGTCTGCCAGGCTTTGCCATCTAGCCTTGGAGTACCTGCAGGAGAGGACTCCGTGGGACGTGGCGTGGATGTCTGATGTGCACAGAGATGTGGCATTTGAAGAGGCTGCGTGGCTGGCAGCTTCCCAGAGAGCCCAGCAGAGCTGGTGGCAGCAGTTCAGGCTAAATAAATAGTGAGGAGTGAGAGATCAGGGTGAAATCCCAGCTCAGAGGAGTCTGCTGTCAGCTTTGCCAGGCCAGCACTCCTCTGCTGAAAAACCCTCCTGGTTTTTTCAGCCTTCCTTGGAGAAATATGCTGAGCGGGCAGTGCAAATCTGTGATGCAACACCTGAAAAGAACAGGAAAACCAAGAGTTTCCCCTGTTTTTTCAGCATCAGAGTCTCTGCTGCCACCCCTGCCCGAGTCAAGGGGAGGTTTGTCCCTGAGTGCCATGGGTGTCATTGAACATATACTTCTAATTGCAGCTGCTTTCCCTCTAATTATAGCTCCGTTTGGTTAGGATTTTCCTCCAATCCCTCATTTCCCCTAAAGCAAACACCAGAGCACCAGAGTTGTAACCCCAGTGGGGACATTTATTAATAACCCCCTTGGCAAATAGGGAAAAAAATCATTACGCTGTATTAGGCTCTGAAATATTTTCCCACTGCAAAGGCTAATTGATAAAACCAAGCAGACATTATGGGGCAATTAATGTTAAGATGAAAATAAACACGAGAGCAAAACAAAAACAGGCTGATGGAGAGTGTTTTTTTTCTGGCTTCCAGGAATTTCTTGTGAGTTAGAAATGAGATGCTGGTAAATAATCCCAGATTACCTGCCTAGAAAAGAAGAGATTAAATGGGGAATTGAAGGAAGGGATTCTTTCATGTCTCTTCCAGTGAGAGTGGTTACAAGTCTTAAGGGTTTTTGCATGTCTTTCAAAAAAGTTTTCCATTTTGAAATTTGCTAACAACTCTTCCTCTCCTGTAGCTGGAATTGGCTTTTCCCCCCACTTCCCAGAACAGCTCCGTATCCATGTAGAAGTTGACCAACACAATCTAAGTGACTTTACAGTCCCAGAGCAAAATCCATAATGGTGTCACTTTAGATAATTACAAAAGGGAAAAGGAGAAAAAAAAAAGAGGATTTGTCATCTGATTTTTCTCTGCTTCAGATTTAGAATCTGTATGAAAGCTCTAGCAAGGAAAGATGTTCAGGGAAAAGCAAAATCTGGTGAAACTCCAAACTTATCCTGGAGGGATTCTCTTTTTATTTGCTGTTTGTACAGCATCAAACACCTTTGATCTTAACTTGTGTCCAGGGCTTGCAGCTGCAAGTACAAATCAAATAGTGAATGACCAGTCAAGAACATGCTGGTCCAGTCACACAGTCCATGCACTAACTCTGGGATGGGGAAGGGGATAATGAAGACACAGACAAACAAGACACTTCCTACCTGATATTTTATTCATTCATCAAACAATATTACATATTCCTGTCAATGCAGGCAGTGGGAATTTTGTGGAGCTGATTAAAAGCAAGCAGAAGGGAAAAAAAGCAAAATAAACTCTTTTCTAACTGGCAACTTTTATTTTATTTGTAAATTTGTACTCGTTTTAGGTTAGTAAGGTTCTCCAGCAGCTCAGAGTGCAGAGCAGGTCTTGTATAAAGAGGTGGTGGATGCAAGAAATCTTTCCTTTTTTTTCTGCCTGTCTAGGGTTCAAAAAAAGTCACAATAGCCCATTCTTGAAATAATAATAACAAAAAAAGTTGGATGCATCCTGTCCCTATTTGAGGATTGCATACAGGCTGACAGAGAGGACTTCTGAGCAGAGGTTTTTGGGTGTTTGTTGGGAAAATTCCTCCTATGCATGCTGGGACAAGCCATGTCATCTTCTAACCTTGGGAGGACTCCAGTGGGTATTGTGGGTCAGGTCTGTGTGTTGTTGCACTGCCAAGCAGGTCCTGAGGGACTTGTCTGTGCTGCATCCAGGGAAGGGCAGGACCTTTTAACCAGGCACTTCTTGACCCGTAATGAGCAGCTGGCCATTCCTGGAGTCAGCAGCCCGGAGGTAAACAGCTATTTAAAAGAAGATCCCTCTTTAACAGGCTGTGTTGGGGGTTGGGGGGGTGTGGGTGGCATGTCCTCAGGCTGCCTGAGGGCAAACACACCTGCCCATTTACCTGGGACCCAGCTGAGGTTGTGTTTTGCTTCCTATCGTATGTCAGGGGCAACGGTTCGTGGTGGGCTGTGGTATGGCAATTTTAAAACACATAGTTGCTCACTGTCCTTTCACTCACTTTTCTCATAGAGGCTGTGGGAGTCTTGTTCCTCCTGGAACATCTGGACTGGTGGGTGCAGATGCATTCCCTGGGAAGAGAAGCCTACAGGGAGAACCAGAGCTGAAGGCGAGACTCAGATCTTCACTCCACATGTGCCGGTCCAGCATTGAGGGGATGTCACGGCAGCAGCTCATCCAACTCTGCTCACTTTGGAAGGGACTCTGGGAGTCTCCCAGGCCATCCTTGTTCATTTTGTGGATCCAAATTGCCACTTACACAGATATCAGCTTTGGGGTGAGTGTTAAAAGAGACTCCTGGTTGTATTGATGGCATCAGCTGGGTTCTGTTGTTGTGTGGTCTCAGATGCTGAGTTTTCAGAGGATGGGGTACAACAAGTGGGAGAGAAGGAATAAGCTGGTCATAGATATTCCTCTTACCAAGTCGGTTGCAAATTGACCATCCCGGTGTGACATTCTAGATATGGACTAAGGATAATGGATTAGAGATTTTGATTGTTTTAAACATGTACAACTTGCATGAGGTCTTAGCACATGTAATTGGGGAAGAAATTGAGACTGTCATGTCCAAACTTCAGGAAACAGTTAAAAGCTCTTTAACTCTTTCACAAAGCTCAGTTGTGGGGGGAACAAAAAACAAAAAAGAAAATATCAAAGTGTAATATTTTGTGTGAGGGAAGGGAGAAACTGAGAGCCGAGAAGTGATGTGCTGAGTGTTTTCAGAGAACAAGGGGGGTGACAGCCCTGGGTGACCCCTCAGTCTCTGGTAGGCAGAGATTTCTTTTCCTTTCCCTTTACATCTGCAATGCTGTGGCTTTTATGCTGCCCTTCAGCTTTGTTCAGTCCTCTTCATTCCAATATGGACACTTTCTCCCCTTCTTCCTGGGCTCTCCAATAAGACCTGGAAGGAGAAACTGCACAGAACCTGTCGTACTCTGCTGCTGCTTTTGCTGTACAAGAGAAGAGCTTCGAAAGTGTGGAGCCTTTCAGCTCTGCTTGTAATAAGGGCAACACATTTCCCAAGTTAGAAGTGGCTTAAACTCTGTTCCAACCTCCAACACTGGAGCACCAGCTGGTAACCAGTGTGGTTAAGGGAAGGCCAGATAATTCTCAGACAGTCTCTCCTGTAGCTCTGCTACTAATAAAGGTTAAATTTGATCTTGGAGGTCTTTTCCAACCTTAATGATTCTATGATTCTAATGTTTTGTTGGACCTCACATCTTCTCTTAACACTTGTTACTCTCTTCTGAGAGCTTGTGGCAATGTTTTCCCTGTCCCAGCTTGTGACCCATTTATCCATCCTTTCTTTTCCCACTTAGGACATTTCTCCAGGCAGCACCTTCAAGAGACAAGTGTTTCCATGCCAGTGATCTCCCATCACTCCTGAGCAGCTTCAGGCTTTGCTCCCACTATTAAAATGAACCTGCCTTCCGTTCACTTGTGGGGGACATTCCTTGGTGCCCACAGCGAGCTTTAGGGTCAATAATAAGGCAAGCCTAAGCCTGGGATTTCATCCCATGAATGGGTGCAGGAAACTGAATCTGAACATAAGAAAACCTGGTTTTGCCATGAGGGTGACTGACCACTGGATCAGGCTGCCCAAGAGGCCGTGGAATCTGCATCTGTGGAGATACTCAAAACCAGGCTGGACATGATCTTGGGCAGCCTGAGCTGCTCTTGGACAGCCCTCCCAACCTCAACCCTTCTGTGATCCTGTGAACCTCACTTGTTGGATATTTTGTAGTCTCTGTGTCATGGAATCACAGAACCACAGAATGGTTGACTTGGAATGGACCTTAAGGACTGTCTAGTTCAAACACCCACCATGGGCAGCGACACCTTCCACTAGACCAGGTTGCTCAAGGCCCCCTCCAGTCTGGTTTTGAAGATTTCCAGGGATGGGGCATCCCCAACTTCTCTGGGCAAGAAGTCTCTCTTTACCCCTTCTCTCCACTTTCTCCCACTCCTGATTTTTTCTGTTTCATGTGGGTCCTGCTGGAAACTCTCTCTCTCTCCTTTTTTCTCCTCCACCACTCACATCCTGCCACTTTCAGGCCTCTTAGACATCAGTTTGGATGTCTTTGTCCTGCCTATTTTTTGCAGTGATCTTCCCAGCTCCAGAACACTTCAGAGCACTCTAAGCAAGACCAGGAAAGCATTATCACAAACACAATTTATTATGTAGAAATGGTGCTCCATAGTTAATACACAGCAGTCACACTTGTCCGTGCTTATTGCAGGGGAGTTGAAGTAGATTACCTTTAAATGTTCCTTCCAATGCAGTTTATTCAACGATTCTATGACTTTCAAAAGGCCCTTGCTTTAGAAATCAGTGGCCAGTACATCTAATGTCATATATATGTGGGAGTCTGCTCCATAAAACAGCCAAAGTTCTGGAGTGGAATTTTAGGGATGTGACTGGTGATCCCTGCTGGAAACTCTGAGGTCATTCTCTCTGGTCCTGGACATCAAGGGAGCACTGTGGTGGTTCAAAGTCACCCTGGCCATAGGTGAGGGTTCCCTACTGAGGGCTGGGGACAGGAGGAGGGCACCTGCATTTCATCTGACCATCTCTCTCTATACACCTCAGGGATATTTCTGCTGCTTTTTTTGTGCCTGGGACCAGAACCAAGAACCTTTTTAGGATGCTAATGGAAGTGGAAGACTTTATTTAGCTAAGCTATTAGTATTTTGGGATATTTCTGTGCTGCCTTATCCGCTCAAAAAGAGGCAGACTGCTTAAAATACTCAATATTTAGAAAAGCTTGTTTCGTCTCTCTTGTCTTATGTTATTGGTGTGGAATATTCCCTTCTTAAGCACACTGCAATAATATTAGATAATTACTTAGCTCATTTTTCTATATGGGTTTTGGTAATTCATAATTGTCTCAGAGCTGAGGAAATGTTTCCTTTAAGAAGGTTAAACAAAGAGTTTATTGACATTAGTGAAGATTGGTTAAAGAAAACATTATTAAATAAAAGGAGCTTTATTTAAACACTAAATGAATCATTTAAAGGCAAATTAGAGGTCGTAACTCCTCCTAAATAAATAATGTTAAACAATAATTAGATATCCATTTTAGATTACAGGCAAGCACTTGGGTTCAGTGGGCTGAAAAACAAGTTTCTTCTCATCTCTTCAAATTTGTTCAATATCCATAATTAAAGTGAACCACTGCCCCGCTTAAATTTCCCATTCTGAGATTAAAAAAAGATTCCGTTTGTAACTGTGTGTCATATTCGCCATTAGATGATAAAACATCTTTAAAGCTTCACTTTCATGTAAACAGAAGAAAAGATGAGAGCATCCAGAGAGATCCCCGGCAGTGGAAATCGATTCTCCTAAGCTACTGGTTACAGTTATCAATCTTATCAAACAGGCCGATGCATGAGTGCCCTCAGCCACTTTGATTTGTATGATCTCCCTTTGCCAGAGTTAACCTTCCCCACGTTCCTGCGTGTGCAATAGGCACTATCTGGGCTGTAATTACACTCCCTTTCATTAGCTCTCTTAGTCATCTCTTAAGTGCGAGATAAAATTAAAGAAGCCATTTTCCTTTCTCATTGCATTATGTTTTTTAAAATTTTCTTTAATTTTTTTTTTTTTTTTTTTTTTTTTGGTAGGCTCTGAGGAGTTTCAGTTGTGGTTGGCTATGGATACGAGCCAACCTTCCCCCCTTATCATCCCCTTTTCAAAGAGGGATTCGGGACGGGGAGTCACAAACCCGGCGTCCCACACCCTCGCCACCGCTGAGTTTGCATTAGACCTCCTCAGAATGACGGTGGCTGCTGGGAGTTGACAGGGACCACACCACCACCCTCCAGAACATTCCCTGGGCTTTGCTGGCCCTGGTGCCAGCCAGCTTAATAAAAAGCACTGGGAATTTCTGCCCGCCGTGGTACAAGTGTTAAGGAGTCAGACTAATGAAATCTGGCGTTAGCGCTGATAAATAATGACACCACCGAAAGAAACCTCGGCGGCCGATGGCAACATCAAACAGCCCAGCACATTTCCCTCTCTATTAAGGGATTGCCCTGCAAAGAAGCAGGAATGGTGGTGGAGAGGGGAAAGCTGGATGCTCTGGCAATATTTTATACAGATCTCCCACCTGTGAGTGAGGTGTTCTGCACTGAGTTGCTCTGCTCTGGCCTTGGTCACATTTGATTTTAGGCTGATACCGGCGCTGTCGAAACGATGCTGCTTTGTAGACGTTGTGAGCTCATATTGCCTGGCTAATTGTCATCCCTAATTGCACCCTCCTCGTTAGCCTGGCCTCTAGTTGTTTCCCACACCTCTGCCTGTCACCCAGGCTCCTGCTCAGCCCTCTTGCATTACCATGACTGAGGTGAATATAACTTTGCATTATACTAAAATATATGTCTAAGCTATTTTCTTGCTGTTCCTTTTCTCATATTTTAAAATGAAAATGACTGGTTCTAGAGACATTTTTAACCCCTTCATACGTTATTTCATGCCTCACATAGATCTTCAGGGTCCACAGCAGTGGTAGGGATCACAGATTTCCTTTAAATCTGTGTTCTAGGAAGAATAACCTCACAGGGAAAAGTTGTTTTGTACAACCCCGATATCTCTCATTAGCTACTGAACACAAAGGAATGAAACAGGACTTTTCTGATTATTTTAGTAGTTTTTTTCCCCCCCCCTTAACTACTGAATTTGCACACAAAAAAGAAAGGCACTTTGTATTTAAGGTTAATCAAGTTTCAGTACAATTTTTTACAAACTGGAATCACACTAATCTTTTTTTTCTTGCTCTAATGTGTGGCTGTTGAAATCCTTAGCTGTGATAAATTAAGCTACTTATTAATCTAATTATCGTACATTCATCCTAGAAACTTTCATGTGACTTGAAAAGGCTATTCAACCTTTTCCCTCCCCTCCTAGAAAGGGCTCAACCTTGCACCAATTAAGATCATTCTGAAGTAATGCTTTAAAAAAGCTTTCTTTAATCACCCAGTGGAACATGGGCTGATGGTAAGCAAACTAAAAGCTGTGAGAAAAGTTTACCTTACCTTTAAGTCTGGACATTTTTGAGTTGGAAGAGGAAGGTCTAATTGTAGTGTTCCTCTCTTCCTCCTCTTCTCTGCCCCCCTAAATCAAGCTATAAAATTATTTAGCAAAGAAAAGTTGTGACTGACACCGCTGGCTTTTCTCTGAGCGTGGCAGAGAACAAGATGGGAAGATGTGCTCAAACAAAACCCCTGAGGTCTAATTCAGTGTTGGGTTAATGGGAAGTTTCTGACTCCCAGAGTATGTATTAACCATTCAGATTTTATAGATATTGCTTTGTTTTAAAACCTTATCTGTCGATATGAAAACATCCTGATTCCAAAGTACCCAATGGATTAGAAAAAGGAGGAATAAACCCCCCCTGCCAAGAACGGAAAGAAATAGGTTGCAAGTGTATCCTATCTTAAACATCCATTCATCGCCAAATGGTTTTGTTACTTTTTCCTAATAACCACATAAATGGAGCTATTTTATATTCAAATTAAACTAGGTATTAATTTGAATGCAAAGCAGCTCAGTTTGTGCCGTTTCAATGACAGGTTTACCCCCAGACAGAATTTATGAACAGCCCGATGTGGGGGAAGTCGGCTCCTGCTCCTCACCCCCTCTCCGCGCCTTGCAAACTTGCTAACTGTGAATAGTTTTTGAAGTGAAGATTAAAAGAGTGGAATTATAAAGTATAATTACATTTTATTGAAACTCTAGAAATCAGAAAAAAATTCAGCAGGAAACTTTTAGTGAAACATGATGTGTTGTCATTATCATTAAAAGATAAAAGTTCCATACTGTTTTTATCTGTTTATTTGGAAGAAATCCAGCCTTTGCAGTTACGCAGGAAACAAAAAACTGGAATGCAGGAGTAATTATTAAAACTGTGTGATTTGTTATCTCAGCTACTGTCTTTCCAAATGGTAATGCGATATCAGCAGCTGCAGACGGTCGCTGATTTCCTCTATTAGTAAACAAGTGCTTTGGAGACCTGTGTGAGGCACTTTAAGCCCACTACTCCCCGAAGTGCTGTCAGGCTTAACTACTAATCCATGGTATTTCAGAGCACTGGAAATTCATCTTTATAAAACCTGAACAAAAAAGGGAAAAAGCCTGGAGGGCAGGAGCTCCCTCTGGTGAGACAAATGACATGTTCATTTATTAATGAAACAATAACCCTGGAAAGAGGATCAAAGCACATTCCATCCTCACTTTACAATCCCCAATTTTCTCAGGCCATACCATTTAATTGAGCCATGACAATGGAATACTTAATTGTTGCGTTAAAGTTTGAAGAAGCGACTTCTTCAGAATCAATGTTCATTTCTGGATTATGACAGTATAATGTCACCAGCTTGTAGCTGCTGGAATTTTATTTACTCTCTTTCTTTTACACAGAGAGAGAGAGAGAGAGAGAAAGAGCTCATTTTATTCCTTTACTAAAGGCCTGTTATCCCCACCCATGAGCAGGGCTGTATGTACCTGTACTGTAGGTAAAGCCTGTGGCCATGCCTAGGTTGTGCCCACGGGAACAAGGCTGGGGGTGATTTTTGTGGCAGAAGGAGAAATGCAGAGGGTGCAGCACCTTGGAAAGGTTAAAAACAAAAAAAAATAAAATCAGCTTTTGATTTCAGATTAAAGAAAAGCTGACATAGGTAGCTGGCCTCTGTGAACACGTGTCTCTGTAAGCACCAGCGAGGTCCCCGAGCTCTCCACAGGATCCTCTGGCACTTGAAGTTCTGCTCGTTCATCACCACTTTCCTGAATCCAGACCACAGGCAGGTCCTGGTCCAACCTAATTCTTGGAGCCAGTATTGCTTCAATGCCACCCCTCATTGAGCAGATCTATGATCACATTTCCAGCCTACCCACCCTGCTTTGCCTACGCTTTACTTTCTCCCAGTACTTAAAACACATGGATGCCTCTATGTTTGGGAACACTTAAAGGGCTTTTGATTCTCACCCTGATTTCATATAAGCCCTCTGGTTCTTTCCTGGGGGCTCCCATTGTCTGTCTGTCACCAGAGTTCTGGTCCCTTCTGCTTTTGTGTCCAACTGATTCTGGGATCCCCAGTATTTTGAAAGGCCATAAAGAAAACAGGGGTGCTCAAAATAAAAGCCAGGTTTCCAAAAGGAACAGAGTATCTTCAGAAATGAATACATGCCACATCTGTCTCTCCAAGTGTCCTTTCCCTGCCACCTGCTTTTATCAGAGTTCTTATTGGTGACTCATTTTATATAATTGATATTTACTGACTCAGTATCCAGCAGTGATTGACTGAATTATTTTCCTTTAACCTGATTTTAACTTAAATGCCATTTTCTGGGTGCCTGTAAAGAAGCAGCTAGAAAGGCTATCATGCACGAGTGTCTGCTACCTTTAAATTAATACATTATGCTTTATTAATTCTTCTTATGACATGTATTATAATACACTTGCATGTACATAGGCCTATCGTATAAGAACCCTGAGGCACTTACAAACATTAACTAAGCCTTACAATCTTCTTACTTTGGGTAAACAGGGACAGAGGGAGGTTAAGTCTGTCATCCTGACAGCTCTGTACAGAGCTGGGTACAGAATTGCTATATCCTGACACCTTAGAGGCTCTGGAGAGCTCACAGTCCCTGTAGGATGGGTATTGCTCCCTAGAGGATGGCTAATGCACCCCACAGGATGGCTAGTATGCCCCATTCCTCTATATGTGGTGGAAGTGGTTTGCAGGGTTGGAAAAATGGCTCAGTATCTCAAAGGAATCACAGGTGATTTGCCTGTACTTATGCATATTTCCCCTCCATCCTTATCTGACTCGAGCAATGGCCTAGATATGGGCGGTGCAAGAAGTGAGTAAACCCTGGTTGCTCATGAGAAGTACAAATCATTCTTAAGATTGGTTCAAAGGGGGTAATAGAGAGAGACAGAGCTGTTGAGAAACCCACCTAAGCAACAGGTCAGCCCTGGGGAGTGTAAGTGTATCCTAAAGGTCCTACAGACATTTCAGTCTGTAGGATTTAATAGAATCTGTAGGATTTAATAGAAAGCAGGACCCATCTCCTTTTTCTGTTCTAAATACTAAGTGCTGAATTAAAAATGGGGTGGGATGGGGACCCTTTGGGACTCGAGTATCATAGGATACATAATACTCTTTAAAGAAATACATCACACTGCAGGGTGTAGCCCGGGGGGTCCCTCCATGAAGTCCCGCTGCATTCCTGACATGGAAACGAGCAGATGAGAAAGTCTGAGTGAATGAATTGTGTAACAAAGCCCAAAAGGACTCTAATTTTTTTTTTTTTTCCCTTGGAGTATTAAGAAATCTGTGCAAAAATCCCCTGCCTTCCGGAGGGCACTGCGTGACAAGCACTGTGCTATTTCCAGTGTATGGCTGAGAGCTGCTGTCCTTTCATTTCTTTCCTTCTGCATGTTCCACAGCAGGGTTTGGCTGACCCATCCCTTCAGGAGGAGCATCAGGATACCCCAAATATTTGGTGGCAGGGGCCAAAGGGAATAAAACCCACCCTGGATCCCTCTGCACAAAGCCACGTGGGGCTGGTCCTGAGTCCTCCTCTCCCCATGGGGGTCTCTCTGTTAGACCTTTCCATGCCTGAGATTCTCCTTTCACCAGCAAAAATTGTTTGGTTTTGCCCAGACAACAAAAGGCCACCTTGTAGAGAAACATTGAAAGGAATGGATATCCCTTCCAGAGGGACAGGAGCAAGAGCCCATGCCAGGGGCTTGGAGAGGAGGATGAAGTCTGACCGGCAGCACGAGCTTAAGTCCTTCCGTCCCAGCTTGCGTAGGTGAACCCGGCTCCTCCTGCCCTGCCCCTTACCTATTGAGTCCCTGGAAATCCGATTACAGATCCAGGCCAGCCCTACGTGCAGCCAAGCAATTACATTGTTTTTCCTCAGCTGCAGCTCGGTGGGTTCTGCGGTCGAGGTTTACAGGAAAACAGAATTTTAAGACAAAAAAAAA
>VYXB01003408.1:259797-262903 GCA_013397135.1 Pachyramphus minor | reverse complement strand
AAAAAAAAAAAAAAGAAGTGCTTGATGATATTGGTATTACGAAGACGGCTTACAGTGCTGGATATTAATGTTCTGTTCGGCGGTGATTAAGGGTTCCAGTTGAGACTGGATGATTTATTATGTTTTATTGAGATGGAATAAGAGCTGGGAAATGGAGGGAATGGGAAAAGACAGAGAGGGGAGGTGTGGTGATGCCTGTGTTACAGCTCGGGAGCTGAGGTGTGGGATGAATAAATCCCTGCTCCTACAAGGATGTAGTTGTGCCCGTGCATTCATGTCCAACCCAGACCATTCTATGATTGATATGATATGACATGATATGATATGTGATATGACATGATATGTTATGATATGATATTATAGGATATGATGTTCTCCATGCACGAAATGAAACCTGTGGCCATCTCTGGTAATGACATCAAAGAAGTTCAACCAAGGTCACAGCATGGAGGAGAAAGGACCCCCCAGGCTCTAACCAGAGCATTCCCACCCTCCCTAGGCTGGACCCCTGAGCTTTCCCGTCCTGGAATGGGTTTTAATGCTGTTCCCATTTGGACAGCACCCAAGGCGGTTTTGGACAGCTGGCTTTGGAATGGGCATGGCAAAGCCATAACTTCCCAGCAGGGAACAGGTGAGCTTACAGAACTGCAGAGGAAATGTTTTCTCGCAGAAGTTTAAGATAATAAACTCGACTGAGTGAGCAGACACCAGGAAGAAATATTTAATTATCCTTCTCACCATTATGAGGAACTTCTGCCACTCTTCAGGTTATTATACAGTAAATAACCAGTTTTCTAAAGGACAGAGCTGTTTTAATTATATGACAATGAATGCATAATTATTATGTTTGTTAGGAATGAATCACAAGACAACAGACTTGATATTGCTGCTCTAGTTAGTGCATCTTAATTACTTTTTCATTTATTTTGCATATAAAAGCTATTTGCTAATTGTCTTTGCTGTAAATATGCAAAATATAATTAGTCATTCATAATTCTTTATGTGTTATCTAACTGTACATTTGTTACTGAGGAATGTATATTAAAGTTTGCATATTTAATGGGTTTTTGTGGCATAGAATATTTTTGCACAAAGTTTGCAGGAAATATTAGAGACATCATTTAAACCTTCTTTTAACCCCTTTTCCTATGCAAACTAATGTTTCCCAGAAAGACTAGATATTGATAAATTAAACCCCCTGGAAATCCATTTCTGTTTTCTAAGCATACAATATATAAATCCAGTGCTAATGATAGGAAATGCCTCTTGGTCTGAAATCAGGGAGATCAGAGCCTGTTAAAAGTATTGCAAGTTGGTCTCTACAGTGAATTTAAACTGCCAAGTACAGAGTTGCAAATGCATTTGAGTCGTGTAACAAGATCAAGTGCATTCATGTTGCTGTAGGTGGGTTACTGTGATAGAAGAATCTGATGGCAATATGTGGTTTAGAGGCTGTTGATCAGAGCAAGAGGTTCCTGCTTATTGTAGGACTAATTTTTGTAAAATGATTAAATATACCAGACTTGAAACCTTAATTTTGCTCTTTAGTTCTGGCACTTGTTGGATCTCTCCTTAGTTGCGTTGCTCGCCCTGAACTGGAAAAACCACTGTGCCTTTCCTTCTTTATGCCTTTTTTTCCCCAAGGCTCAGACTACTTCCATCTGTAATTAGCGCTCCGTAGGGCAGTTCCCGGGAATGTTTTACCTTGTGATTAGGTTCATTGCACAGATTGACTGGTTAAAATGGGCTGTGTGTCTCTGGAAGTTGAATTAAAGTCCAGGTCTCGAGGACCTCGGCAGATAATCACACATTATCTGCTCCCTCGTCGCGGCGAAGCGCTGCCGGTTCACTCTCCCGATGCATGTCACATTCTGCATTTTTTCATCTCAAACATTTGATTTACTATCCGGTTGTACTGTTAATCCTATGTCATGACACTCCTATTCACTCCTGCTTTTCAACTGAAAGCAGCTTCCTATGAAGATAAAGCTAGGTAAAATCTATTGTAGAGGGAAGAATAACTTGAATGCAGCTATCATATCGAAAAGAAAACACACTCCTCCACTCTTCACCCTTTAGATGCTCTGAATACTTTTCTTAATGATGAAGTCAAATAGAATAGCCACTGAGAATACAAGCCATGGTTATTTATTATTTTTTTTCCCCCTTCAGAAGTAATCCTGCTCTGTGATTCTGTAATTGTTCTTATTTACGTTGGGCAAATCTTTTTAAACAAATGTATATAAAAACAGAGTGACAGTAGGGTATAAATTAGAAAAAAAACCCAACCAACAACCCAGCTAACATGCTTCAGTAAATTGTGAGATGAATAAATCATACATATCCCTACTTATCAAACAAGTATTTAGAAGCAAATTTAAATAATGCTGTTTAATGCCGGCACTTGCATAAAACCCACAACTGTCAGTGACATTTTCTCTCCAGCAGTTGACTACTTGAGCTATAGATTAAAAACCGTACATTTTATGCATCTAGCACAGGGCAAAAAAAACCCCCACCACCCAACTGCTTCAAATGACTTTCCCCTTGCACACAGAAGCTGTGCAACAGTATTTAATCAACTGAGAGATGAAAACTTCGTATTTCACATCACAGGTGGGGTTGTGCCTGTGTGAGAAGGGGGAAGTTATATAGAGCAGGTGGAGTTTTAGTTTCCAGTCTCCATAGCCAGGAGACACCCTGTTAGAGGGATGTGTATCCTAAATATATTTCCTTTACTGCAAATATGCTGAACATGGACATGCTATGAAGGTATATTGAGAGCACTTGGATATTTTTCTGCCCATCCAAGCTTTCTTAGCCTTTTGGAGGGAATCAGAGTGGCTACCCAGCGTGGCAGAGGTTCCCCCTGTGATCCACTGCCTCTGTCATGAAGGAAGGAGGGCTGTCAGCACTGGGGTTAAAATCAGTTACAATGCACTGTATCAATTACAAATATGCTATCTGTTGAGAAAACAGATTGGTACCAAACCTTAATTTTCTCTTCTGTGTCAGGCAACTCAAATAGAACAAAAAATTTTGGGTTTAATTGTGGAAAAGACTCCTGAAAATAATTTATTACCCCCACAGGGGTAATAAATTGTGT
>VYXB01003408.1:244797-257297 GCA_013397135.1 Pachyramphus minor | reverse complement strand
TGAGCCATTTTTATATGGAAATAGAAAAAGGCAGCTTCCCCTTCCTGCCTTTTTTTGCAGAAAAAAATGTTTCATTAACTAGGAAAGTTGTTGTGGATTTTTTTTTTTTTTCAGTCTGAGTTCATTAAAATTGCTCTGGATTGTGTTTTTAGCAGCAGTGTTATTATGCTAAGATACCCTGATCCAGGTTGCCTGTTAGTAAAACTGCCTTGAAGAGAGTGGGAATATCAGTGGTTAGAGTGGACCTTGCCTGGTAAAACAAGTCTGTTTTTAATGATGAAAAATGTGTTGAAATAAGAATTCTTTTTTTTTTTCCCCCCCAGGTAGGACCAGTTTAGAAAAAAAAAGTTTATCATTGTGCATGAAGCTCTGTGTTTGCAGCAAAGGGGAGTAGACAAACCTGAAGTTTATTGCAAATTTGAGAAACACTGGCTTGAGATAACCCAGAGAAATACCTCCTTACTCTACAACCTGTCCAATGAGCCTTATTTTTTAGTGTGAATCCAAAGACAAAAATATTCTCCAGGCAAAAGAGTAATTATAGGCCCAAAAGCATAGTTCAAACATGTGTAGCTGATTTAGGTTCCCAAAAATACAAGTACTGGCCTGTTTCATTGTCATCCACACAAAGAACTGAGTCCTAAAATCCTTTACTCAACTAAATTCTTAATAAGTAAACTGAGACTAACCCTCTAATACCAGATTTGTTAAACAACATGATTTAGGTCCTTGCTATTCATGCACCTTGTACAACTAAAATGACTGTTAAAGCTAGAATCATGAAAGAGTCATTTTATGTAGCTGCTAAATTCCTCTCAAATCTCCTTGCAACTTAACGAGTAAAGAAAGCTCAATGTGTAATGCCAGCTAATGTGGTTTATGCTAGAAAATAGTATCAACCTATCTTTGTAGCTTATCTAAGCCAGGATAATACTTTTAGCCTTTATAGTAGACCCAACTCCATTTTTTCAACTCTTGACTATGTATTTCCTGAAATCCTTTTCCAAAGAGTTAAATTGGATGTGAAATCTGTACTAGGCTATGGGACGCTCTTTGTTCTAGGAGGAGGCAGCAAAGCTTTGCTTCTGTATCACTTTCATTGCCTTCTGATTGAGGTTGACAGTGTGACAGGAAAGCAAAGAGAAGCAATTGCAGGCTGAATGAGAGCCTTTTTCAGCCTTACAGCAGCCTCCTCCTTAGCCCCTGAGAAAAGGAGGTAACAGATGCCGATAGCACGAATCCCTAACAAAGTCCTAACTTTGATGCAGGCAGAGGACAAAAAAATGGGAAAGATTGTCTCACTTCAGAAAAACCTTGAATGGAGCACAAAGGAGGTGCTTGTGGGGGTGGCGGTGGGGCTGTGGGGGGAATATGGAGGGGCTGGAAATAGCTGGGAGAGTTATGGAGCGGCAGCGGTCTCCGGGAATACATTGTTGGGAAGGTTTCAGGTCCTGGTCATCTGCTGTGGCGGCAGCGGGAGGAGCTGGGCAAAGTGTCTCCGGCAACCCCGGGTCGGGAGGGGAGTTTTTCACGCCTTTCCAGGAAAGGCACCTTTTCCCCTCGCAGAAAGTCACGTTGTTTTCACAGGAAAGGGAGGGCTGGGGGAGTAAACAGCTGCTCAGAGGGATTTTCTGGTGCAAGGAAAACAGGGCAGGGGTAAATTTGTTCTCATGTCGCTCTGAGCAGACTGTGAGCAACTGGGGTTTTCCCCCTTCACTTCTGCGTCCTGGGATATTGGTTGTTATTGCCTTTTTTTTTTTTTTTTTTTTTTTTGTGGTTTAAGCAAAAAAAAAAAAAAAAATCTCTACCAGGGAGTTTGTCTGGAACCTTATAAAATGGCCTGAAATTAGGGCAGTGAGAAGACTAAAATTAGGAATAGCTTTTGTTTGCCTATAACTGATCTGGCCCCTAATATGACATGAGCCAAACAGATCATGCTTTTTCAATAAAATTGGGACAGGAGCACTGAGGGAAATGCAATATTAATTGTGCTTCTGTGTAAAGGGTCTGGTTTTGCATTATAAGGCATAATTCTCACACGGTAAGGTGGTAAGAACCCATCCCTGAGCCCTATAGATGGATAAATCTAAATTTACCCCCAGACTTCTGCAGAGATTGTGCGGTTTGTGCACTAGTGGGATTAATAACACTGGAAGTGGGCACTGCCTCCCTCTTTCACCCACCCTGGGCACAGTCCTGATGGCATTTCCCTGTGTTTGTGTGGGGAAAGGGTTGCTACAGTGGCTCGTGCTTTTCTTTCTCCCAGATGAAGAAAAAGCGGGAATGTTACTGCAGGGAGGGGGATTAGGGTTGGTAGGACACCGTGCTAAGAGCCCTGCGTGGACTTTTCAAAAGCTGGGCTGTGTTACCGGCCTAATGGATTGATGTGGTTTAGTCTTTAAATAGGTACTTAGAGAGCGGTTTAAATGTGAATAACTGAGCGATACCTTATTAAAACCAACTGGCTGAAAGAATTATAAATTCACAGCTCGTTCAAACAAGAAAGGAAAGCCCATGACATTTCCTTAAGGAGTAATGATAGTCTGCAGTGTCAATATGGCTTTGGTATATACACATTAAAATGCTCCAATGTGTGAGTCTCTATTTATGGGGTAATGGCATGCAAAATTTCAGCTGGAGATTCAAACAGAGCATATTTCCTCTTTTATAATTGCAACACTGGAAAGAACTGATTTAATTATCCCCCCTTCCACCCCCATTTCAATATCCAGCGAACTGTTTTATTTTCTCAAATATTATTAAAAAAAAAAAAAAGGGTTTTCTCCTTGACTCAGACTTTGTTAAGTTTCATGGCTGCAGTATGTAAATTTTACATCTGAATTAAAAAAAGAAACAACAACACTTAAAATAGAAGTTGCAGTAGAAACAAGCTCAACTTAAAACTACAGTGGTGTTATAGCCATGTGGATGTGGCACCATAATTATAGTCTGAAAAGCAATTAAGATAAAAGCCAGTACAAAGAGATGAGCCAAATATCAAGAGACTCAATTCTAAGCAAAACAAATCTCTAACTTCAAGCTAAACAAACTTTTGGTGGTCCATGTACTCAATACTTAAATATTCATATATAGACATGCAAACGTACAGAGGGTTTGGGCTTCAAAAATGTTCCTGTAGCAGCAAACTGAGTTCAAAACTTCTGGAAGCTTTTCAGGAAAAAACACATAAAGGAAATCCCCAACCATTCCAGGGCACTTTAGCTGTGGGTTCCAATGCTCCTATGCTGGGGTCAAATTATTTGTTCTCTCCCACCTGGGACCAGGATCCGAAATTTGGCTCTTCCCTGGAGGTTGGGCAGCGCTGCTGGAAACCTTGGCAAAGATTTGGGGGGTTTTCTGGTGAACTGCTGAGTCTGAATGAACCTCCTGTGCCATCTGTGTTGCACTAGTGGGTTTTAGGTTGTGTGTAAATGTAAACATGGGAATACACATGGACAAACATGGTGTAAATGTCTACATTATATGTGTGCCACACATGTATGAATAGATACATGTGCACATAAATTCTATATATTCATGGAGACATGCAGTCCTGGGTATGGACTTTATATGAACTACCTGCATTGCACCCTGACATCCCTTTTTATTCTTTTGTGTACCAATTTCAGTTACAAACTCATTTATTTATAACAAACACATTAATATAATACAAATCCCAATTTAAACACGTTGTAGATGACAAGTATAACCTTACCCTATGGGTTCTTTTTGTCTATGAGAGTCCTGCCATGCTGGATTGCTATTAAATGCTAAAATTTCCAATAAAGTAGTGTAGTTTTCTTTTCAGTTCTGCAGGCAGACTGACTACAGAACCAAAACCAGAATTGCAGAGCACAAACTGACTTCTGATGTATTCAGTTTTATGGGAATTTTCCATAAGGGAATACGTTATGTCTTAACTAACATTTTGCCTTAAAACATAAGTTTTGCCGAACCAATTAAATCAACCAACTAATCTTGCACATGAAACATTAAACAAGAATGAAGTGCCTGCAATTAGCAAATAGCTTTGATGTGACTAAATATCTATCTCTATGCATCACCAACGTCCTGGGTTTAAGTCCCAGATGATGTTAGACATGCTGAATGTAAATGTTTGCTGACTATACGTGTCCAACCAGCTGAGTCTTGGAGCAGCAGCACTGCTGGGTTCAGAGAGATGGAAAACCAGATGTCAGCTGCTATTAGTGGGAAAGGGACTGTTTGCATTAAAACACGGGTAAAAATAAAGGAAGGAAGGAAGGGAGAGAAAGAGAGAGAGGAGAGAAATGAGAGAAAGAGAGAAAAGAGAGAAAAAGGGAAAGGAGGGAAGGGAGAAAGGCAGAAAGGGAGAGAGAGAAAGACAGAGAAAGAGAGAGAGGAGAGAAAGATAAAAAGAAAAAGAAAGAAAGAGAGAAAGAAAAAGAAAGCAAGAAAGAAAGAGAAAGAAGGAAAGAAAGAAGGAAAGAAAGAAGGAAAGAAAGAAAAGAAAGAAAGAAAGAAGGAAAGAAGGAAAGAAGGAAAGAAGGAAAGAAAGAAAGAAAGAAGGAAAGAAAGAAAGAAAGAGAGAGAGAGAAAGAGAGAGAGAAAGAGAGAGAGAAAGAGAAAGAAAGAAAGAAAGAAAGAAAGAAAGAAAGAAAGAAAGAAAGAAAGAAAGAAAGAAAGAAAGAAAGGAAAGAAAGAAAGAAAGAAAGAAAGAAAGAAAGGCCCTGAGATGCTATTAAACTCAAAGGCAGGCAAAAAGCCCCTTAGTTAGTGCTCTTAAAAAAAAAATTCTTTAAAAGAGAAATATGCTTTAAATAGGATAGAAAGTGAAAAAAGAAGTAGGAATAACGTGATAGTCCAAAAGCACAGTAGAGCAGCCCAACTCTGTCGTCAGGGGAGCAAAACCCCCACGCCCTGTGCAACACCTCCCTCCTGGGCAGTGGTTTCGGGAACCTGATACTGGGAGCGTTGGAAACTTTAGAGGCATGAGAAGCTGTGCGTGGGTGGGGCTTAGTAATTGCTCACCTTTTTTTTTTTTTTTTTGTGCAAACACAAAACTACCTACCAGACCAGGCTGCTCGGGAAGCACCGGGGTGGGGGGGGTGTGTGTGTGTGGGAGCAGGTGTGGATGCTGCGGGAGCCTTGCTGGGAACGCAGCGTGGGAAAGGAGGGACACACAGCCTGTTGGGATCAGCCTGGCAGCCAAAGAAACACCTTGCTCCCTCCTTGTGCAATATTCAGCACCCTGAGGGTGGGCTCCAGACTTTTCTTGCACATTTTTAATGGTTTTTTATTTTAAACGTTTTGATGGATGTAATGATTTTTCTGGTTTGCTTCAGAGACAAACTGAGACCTTCAGAAGTCGCTCCCTCGCTGTTACAGCTGAGGAGGGGCCAGGCTCAAATACCCATCAGAAGGACACAAATCTGGGTCTCCCCAGGCATGCTGATTACCAAAATACTGCCCTGGAGGTAGAGCTCTTCCAACTCAGCCTAGAAGAACCATTTATTTTGTATAAATAATTCAATGTTCACTAGGCACGAGAAATGCTTGAGGCTGTAGAGGTCAAAGAGGAACTGAGCAGCACCCATCTCTGAAGACCAATGAATTATTTGGATACCACCATGTAAGGCTCATTTCCAGCCCAATCCTTGGGGTGAAGCAAAGAGCAGACTTGAATTGAAAACTGGGGCTGGTGTTCCTTTGATGCAAGAAATAGTAACTGAGATACCTGTGCAGGGGTGGAAAAAGAAAAGTGAGTTTGGAAAGACAAAGTCCATTTTAAGAGTCTACCATCATTAAATAAATAAAGTCAGAGTTGAGGTAATGGCAACCTTGCAAATTAATTAAAAAAAATCAATTATAAGGATAATAAATATGTCTGAGAAATAATTGTTTCCTCTAAAAGGCAAAAATGACTGAAGTGAGTTATCTGTAGCAAGAAAACTGGTACTTTCTCCAGCACATATGGGAGGTTTTAGTTGAACAGTGGAAATCCAGCAAAGCAAACAGGTGCAGAGATCTATGTATTTCCCCCCCTTTGCATCCTGACTTCTTGTTATCACATCAGCAATTAACATTTTGTATCTCCTGAAGATCAGAAGGCAGCTTACAAAGAGGAATTAATCAGCCACTGCAGCACCTTGGAGGGGCTGGTATTAGCAGGGACACTTTGCAAGGAGGGGAAAGGGATTCCCGGAGATCTTGTGTGACATTCCATCAGCAGGATGGACAGAGTCCCCCCAGCTGCTTCATCATATGTGCTACATATCAGTAGTTTTACAGGAGGGTTGTTTAAAAGACCAGTGGGATGTTTGTCTGCATTCCTTCTCCTTCAGCCCAACATTCCTGTGTATATGGGGAGGAGGTGGTGGTGGGGAATAGCTATCACATGGGTATAGACACTGATAATAATAATAAAAAACCCACATATAATAATTAGACATAATATAATAATAAAAATAGTTATTGTTAAAAATTAAACAATTTCAAGAGGTAAAAATGAAAGTATCACAGAATCACAGAATAGATTGGGTTGGAAGGGACCTTCAAGATCATCTAGTTTCAACTCCCTGCCATGGGCAGGGGCACTTTCCACTATCCCAGGTTGCTCCAAGCCCCATCAAACCTGGCCTTGAACACTTCCAGGGGTGGGGCAGCCACAGCTTCTCTGGTCAATGTGCTCCAGTGCATCACCACCCTCACAGTAAGAACTTTCTAATATCTAACTTAAATCTACTCTGTTTCAGTTTAAACCCACTTTCTTGCCCTATCCCTTTGTGCCCTTGCAAAAAGTCTTTCTCCATCTTTCTTGTATCTGAGACAGTGTTTTGAAGGCTGGCACATTTAAAAAAAAAATCAGCAAATGTGGGTGGTGTAAATAAGACAACTCCTGCTCCTGCAACATTGCTGTAGGGTTTGCAGAAGATGCCTCAAGGGGCAGGAGCAGCCTGAATAATTCACCCCCAGGAGGCTGAGGGCTGCTGCTCTCTTCCTATTTTAGCTGACCATAATGTTTTCCCTTCTCAGTGCTGACCTGCCTGAATGTGGAAGGGTCCAGAAGTGTGATGGTCCAGCTATGGGATGGCAGGGAAGGAGATGACAACTTGGACACGTCTGCTCCAGCATGGAGCAGGGAATTGGTGCTCTTCCTCACGAAGATGAAGTCAAGTGAAGAAGGAAGTGGGAACCACGGGACCAGGGTTTTCACCTCAAATCAAGCTCCAGTCCCTGCAAAGAGGCAGCACTTTATACCAGGTGAAACCCTTGAAGAAGTAGAGGTTCCCTCAGACCAAAAAACTCTGGAGTAGGATAAGGTGAATCCTGCTGTTTTTATCTGCTTGGATGAGATCCCTGTGTCCACAGCCTGGTTTGCCAACCAGGTATGACTGACCTTGCATGAGGTCCTTGGATTTGCGCCCCAGCTCAGCTCTCATTCACCCTGTAAATAGTTATGCACCTCCCACCCCACCACTGCCCCACATTCCACCACACCCTGGCCCCAGCCTGCTCATCACCAAGGTCAAAGGTTTCTAGGACAGTCTGCCAGATGGAGGATGCTGCTGCATAGCCTGTGCTTCCTCAGGGAAGCTGGCTGAAATGGCAGGAATGTTTAAGGAATATGATGCCTCATTAGTTAACATCAAAAATTCCTCTGAAATAATCATACTTAACTCATTGCCAATTAAATTAAATTCATATATGCCTGTAGTAACATTTGGGTTTCCAGGAAGAATCGTTGTTTCAATTAAAAGAGAAGCCAAACACCATTAAAATAGAAATGTACAGTAAGTGCGGTTGAATTCCACCTGTTCCTTCCAGATGTTTGCAGTGATTCCCACATCTAAAGGCTCAGTAAATAGAGCTAATGATGGTTCAGAATATCTTAATACCAGTTACTGCATCACTTAAAAAAAACAGAGCTGCTCAAACAAGGTTAGAAGGAATGCTGCTGAAAGCTCTGTAGGGATAACACTGCCCTTGTGGCAGGCTACAGCTCGAATTGGCTTGGGGATCCAAGATTCAAGCAATTCTCCAGGGATCTGCCTTGGATTCCTGGCTTATCAAAGGAAAGAATCTGTGGATTAAAAAGAAGAACAGAAAGTGGAGTTCAAAAAGGAAGCTGGCTCCTTTGAATGGGAAGTGCATCTCCCTTAAATATATGCCGAGAAGCCAAATATCGCCTGGCACTGTCTGTGTTTGCTGCTTTTTATGCCATGGCCAAATATTGCTCCCCATATGTACGTCCATGCAAGGGCAGCTGCTCTCACAGCTGATTTAAAATTCTCTGAGTAACTTATTTATTACCAATATTGCTTATTGCTACACTTACACACTTCCTTAACAAGGCGGCATTGCAGAGCTGGGAGTTGAAGCTTTTCCTCGCATGGGAGTGGTTCACAACGTTTAGAGATCATGCTCTGAGCTGCCAGCAAATTAGGACTTGTGGAAATCCTCTGCAATTAAAGGAAAACCATTCAAAGAAGCCCTTTTTTTCAATCTGGGAACTAATGAAGTCCCCAGTCCCTTCCCAACACACCTTTTGTGCTGAAGCTTCCCTTTATGTTGCCCACAAGTTCAGCATGGACATTCCCAAATGGCAAATTCCACAATATATAGAAGAATTGAGCATCTCTTGTGGCCCTCCATCAGTTTGGTTGAAAATGGGCCACAGATTTTAAAACTGGAGGTGTTGGAGGGTGAAGGCACAGCCAACACTGCTTTTGGTAATGGGACCTGTAGCCAGAGTTAGAGATGAGGTTTGATGACCCACCAGAAAATATCACTGCCAGAACAGAGGACTCTCCACTTAGCAATCCTCACTTAATCTTCAGAGTTTGGAGAGCAGTTGAAAAGTAAATCTTAGCCAGTTGAACATATTTCTTCTGGGCCTCTTGCCCCCAGGATTCTATCTGGGTGCTGCAAGGCCAGAATCGTTCCTACTCCTGGTTCTTCCAATGTCCTCTGGTAATCAAAGAACATTTCAGGCATACAAGTGTTTTGTGGTCAAGGGTACCTGACTTGGTGCATCTGGATTGTCCCTTGAAATATATCCAAGAAAGATGTAAGTTCAAATGGCAGAAATCTCAAGGGCCATCAAAACAAATATCACGGGCTCTTTTTTATAGTTTTTAGTGGAAGGACGTCACTGCTCAAAGCCAGAGGACAGCAGGATGCAAGGCCAGGAGGATTTCATGAGGCCACCTCATCCCTCCCCTGGCTTAAGGCAGGATTAGGGCTAGATAACCACTCCTGACAAAGCTGCTCTTAAAAGCCCCCCACAAACTGCTTGGACAGTCTGCTCAGTGCTCCTGTTAATTCATCACTGTCCCTAATGAAAAACGAGTGTGTAAGAGTGGAAAAGTATTGGGTGTAGTTGACCCTGCCTGTAAGGACACACAGAGAGGTGTGTGCTGGGAAATAATGAAGTGGGATTCCTACAGATTGCTATCCCAAGTCTCCAGTGCCTTCCCAACACACCTTTTGTGCTGAAGCTTCCATTTGTGTTCTCCACGAGTTCAGCATGGCCATTCCCAACTGGCAAATTACAAAATATTAAGAAGAACTGAGTATCTCTTGTGACCTTCCATCAGTTTGGTTGAAAATGAAGTTATCACTGCCTTGGGAAGAGAAAGCACAATTTTCTCACCAGGATTTCTTGTGTGCTCCTGACCATGGTCCTGCATGGACAACCTGGGGCCGGCCACGAGGCTCTGAGTTGGTACTTGGTGGGAGCTGCTGGGAATACACCAGGCAGAGCAGAGCCAGCAGCCTGGAAGGTGGGAATGCTGCTGCAGCCGAGGAGGAGGGTTGTGTTCCCTTCCCTGCTGCTGCCTCTGCTCCCTCCACACACAGAATTTCCACAGGCTCTGCACAGGGACCAGGATTTGGGCATTAATTAATAGGATTATTTCTTATGAATTTCTTCTTCCCTTTTCCATAGGATGTTTTGTGAGAGGGGAACATTTGACTTCCCTTTGTTAAAACACCAAGGCTGCTTTTGCAGGACTAGGGACATGCCCATGGCTATCACCCCACTAATACCATCTGATGGGGGCAAACTCTTAAATTAGGAGAAACAAGGGGTGGCATATTATCATTCCCTTCAGCTCATAAACTGAAATACCCCCGTTCTTATAACACATCTCCCACACGTTGAGACTGCCCCTAGAGCTTGGATACTTCCCAGAGAAAGCAAGATGGGATCCTGGTGTCACACCTGGCGGGTGGTTTGTGTGCACCAGCTTTCCCCCTCAAGTAGGATTTTGCCAAAAATATGGTTTGAAAACCTCAGCTGTGCAGAGAAGGAGCAGCTCAAGCCAAGGAGGCACCGAGTACCTTTGCTGCTGCTCTCGTCTCAGAATCTCTTTTCTTCATTATTGTAATGCAGCCTTTCATGTGATTCCTCTATGTAACTGATAATGTTCTTGAGCTTGCATTTCACAGGAAAGGTTATTTTTGAAAAGAATAAAGAAAATCCTTATCAACCTACATGCTTGTTGTAGGAATGGCAACTCTCTTATAAGTGCAGGTCCATCCATTCCTTTATTTTGATGTAAAAAAAATCTCCTGGCCTGCAACTACAACATGTAAGAGGCATTGCAAGCAGAACTTGATCTCATCTCACTCTGAAGACAGCAGGGCCTTTCTCCCCCAGAATAAATCCCAAACAAACCCCCCTCCTGCTCCTGGCTTAACTGGCAGCTTCAGCAACAAGAGATAAACTTCAACCTACGTTTCCTTTCCAAGCTTAGTTGTTCATTACTTTTTTCCTCCCACACCTGCCTCGATCCCCTGCAAGAAGCAATTATCCAAATGATATTGTGGCTGGGGATAACTGAATATCCCTCCTGATACAAGTGATATCACCGTGACTTCTGCAGGTGTCAACAGATTTTATACAGCATGCCTCAAAAAAAAGGGGTCTTGGAACCTGTTCCCCATTATAAGCACAGCTTGCAGAAATGGAAGAGGGAATGGCAAAATCTTGTGGCTAGAAAACTCAGTTTCTTGCCCAGGTGCATTTGGAGCAAGTGGTCAGCTCTAAAGAAGGTAAAACAGTCAGTTATTGAATGGTTCACAAATGCCTACGGGTCCTTGTCCTTCTTTAGGATCACTGGAAGATGGAGAAGGGGATCACAACTCTCAGGCTCACAAAATCCCATTTCCGGGACAAATGAGCTCCCACGCTGAAAGTGTTTTAAATAACTGAAAAAAAATCTTCTCTCCATTTTCTTACATTTTCAGAAGATACAGCACCAAATTAATCTTAAGGTCAGTGGGGGGAATCCAGATGTTATTGGGCAAAGACCATTCAGCAGAAATTTCACGTGGTAAAGTCCACCCTTGCAGGGAACTAGAAGGGATCATAGAATCACAGAATGTTTTGGGTCAGAAGGGACCTTCAAAGCCATCTAGTTCCAACTCCCTGCCACGGGCAGGGACACCTTCCACTAGAGCAGGTTGCTCAGAGTCCTAAAGATGTAAAAAAAGGGATCTGGAGGTGGCTGTGACTTAAGGCTACAGATCTGTGCTGTCATCCCCCAGCAGAGGTGCCCAGCAAGTGAGAAAAAAGCAAAACCTGCTGAAGGGACAAGACATAGATTTTCTGTAATTAGCAGCTGATGCCCATTGATTTTTGAAACAGCAACTCTCCAAAATAAAACGGGTTGTGCAATGGTCACGCTTGGCCCAGAGAAATGTGCCTGAGCTGCTGGGTCTGCTTTAGTGACAGATAACACTGACATGTGCCTGTAATGGAGCAGGGACTGCACTGAAAACCCCCTTCTACTTCAGAGCAATTTGTGTAAATGAACGCAAACATTTCCGAGGCTTGATTGACTGAATTCAGTGAGAAGGTCTCTGCTGACTCCACTGGGCTCCAGATAAGGTTCTTCAGTTCAGTAGCTTCCAAAATGCATCTGCTTTTCTGATTTAGTGCTATTGTTTGATGCAGGTCAAAACCAAATGAGCCTTAATTAGCTTCAAACTGAGTTCCCGTGTTTACAACATACTGGTTTATAGTTCTGTCCTTAATTCATGTATGCACAGTGTCAACCATCTGTGAACTCTGGCTGCTCTTAAAATACCTGTTCATCTCACAGTCTCTCCCTGACTGCAAAACTGTATTTCCAAATTCTCACATAATCAAAGGTGCACTAAAAATAGAGGAAATTCTTGCATATCAGGACAGAAAAAAAAAAAAATGCACACAACTTCTTTGCTCACTGATGCAACCAAAACACCCAGGAGTTATTATAATGTGCATTCCCTTGACAGAGACTTTTATTTCATGCAAATTACTATGATTAAGATTCGAATGCTTTTTTTCCATTTTCGCACATTACTTAATCAATGTGAAGTACTGTGTAAAAATTGCATCTCTTCATAACAGTGATTTTGACCAAGTCAAGTGTTGCTGCTAGAATCCTAATCCAGACTTGTGATTCAATTATCATTTAGAGACTTTCTAAATTCAAATTAAGTTTACCAAAAAAAAAAAAAAAGAAAAAAAA
>VYXB01003408.1:102471-244754 GCA_013397135.1 Pachyramphus minor | reverse complement strand
AAAAAAAAAAAGGAAAAGTTAATATCTGTACGGATCATTTGTAGGTTTTATCAAAACAGCTTCCTGTTGCAAGGGAATGTAAAACATGTTGGATTCTTCCTGATTCATTTGCTCCTTTAACTTAATGTGAAAAATATACAGTGCTGCATAGAATCTGAGCATTAAAATGTGTACCCTGGTACACTTCTTGTTCATATGGCATTGTTTATGTTTTATAGGCAGCCATCCTGGGAGCTTACAAGAATATTTAAGCTCTGGATGTGGGTTTCTGATTGCAGCAACTGTGTTACCAGAACTTCATGAGTTACTTCTCTTCAGCTGAGTCCCAGGAATTCACCTTATAGCCCAGAGTGGGTGTCTGCCCCAGTCCTCAGAGCTACAACTACCCAAAAAACTGTGTAAAACCTGTGTCTGTTAAAAACCTCCCTCCTTTTGGTGATCTACTTTAAAATTAGGATGGGATATGCAAGTACACGATGCAAGATGCCCATGAACTGCAGTAACCCTGCTACTGATTGTGTGCTCATGTAGCTGGGTTAGGTATTTCAGTCATGGTTTTTTTGGGGGGGACAGGTTCATTGTGGGCTGCTCATGGGTGTGAAGGTCAGTAATAACTATGACTCTTCCATATTCACAGAATCATGGAATGGTTTGGGCTGGAGGGGACCTTAAAGACTGTCTTGTTCCACCCCCCTGCCATGGGCTGGGACACCTTCCGATGGACCATGTTGCTCAAAGCCCCATCCAGCCTGGCCTTGAAGACTTCCATATATGCAATTCATACAACTTGGCATTGAAATTCCTTCCTCAAAGCCAGCAGTGCTGGTAGCAAGTATTTTTGGGAAATAAACCCCCAGCTGCTCAACATAAGGAATCTAATCAATGGAGAAGTTGCTACATCCCTTGGCCCCAGAGATAACACCATCTTTTCTGGAGAGCATTAGCTTGGAATTCATAATATAATGCCTCTAGATTTCAGAGGCTAGCTAGAAAATTACATTTGCATTAATGTTCTGGCTAATTATTCTCCTACAGCCACCTAGAAAGGTTACCTGGTCTCTTAAATCTGGTATGTATCTAGTATGCTTGCAATTTCCCTTCCTTTTCATTCCTCACAGGACAGAAATTAGACATTGTCATTCCATATTATTTGCGACATGTTGACATTATAATTTAAAAGGATGCAGCAGTCCTGAACAGCTGGAGAGTAATCCTGAACAATCCTTGACAGTTTCCTTTGGAGGATGAATGCCCCTCCCTGGAGAACTGCACAGTCTCTTATTTTAAACTAACAGCTAATTTTAGACAGTTTGCCCTCTTAGAAATGCATGCCACAGAGACTTCTCTACATGGTGAACAGCAGTGACCAGAGATAAGCACCCACACAGAAAAAGAGAGAGCTCTGAAATAGATTTTTCCTCTTCTGAGAGACATGACTTGTTTTCCATATTGCCTGATGGAGCCAGAGAGGGACTCTCATTGCTGAGACAGCCCTCCCTCGTGCTGTGCTGAGCTGGAAGCTTCTTGGATCCCACACACACACACTTTGGGACTTCTGTGCTTCACTTCCCCTCAGAGACTTGAGGGAATTGGTTTAAGCAGAGGGGATTTTTTTTTTTTTTGCTACCCATCTAACAGGTTCAGCACACTGGGCTCGAAATTCCTTACTCCTGGAAGGAAGCAGGAAACAATCTGCAGCAGAGTCAGGCGTCTCCTCTGTCTCTCACAGGTCTGGGATGCATGGAGGGAGGGAGGCATGAGCCAGAAAATACCTTGTGGAAGGTGAAAATCAGCTTCATGTGGCTTTGCCTTGAGGATTGTTGGGGGAATGGGGTAGGGTGGGACCTGGGCCATCATTTCCTGCTGTGGCTGTGGAACAGAACCTCATCTCTTCTCCCTTCTGCAGCTGTGGTCCAGCCTTTAGGACAGGTTCAAACACTCCCTCCCAATGACTGCTTGTGTCTTTAGCCAGAAATGCCTTGATTTTTTTTCTTTACTTTAAAATATTTTCTTTCTTCCTTTATTTTTTTTCCTTCCTCTCTTTTCCAAAAAGTCCAGACTTCACATCATTATCACAGAATTAATTAGGCAAATCCTGGGACATCCCTGGCAAAGGTACACTGGTTGCAGATCAGACATCAGGCAGGTGACCTATTTACCAGATCCGTGGGGTGATTTGGGTTCAGGTTAAGGGTAAATAAAAACAGCTGAAATGACTCTTACTTTATTGTGTGCCATGTGGTTTGAACAGAAGCAGGTCTGGCCTGCAGGAGTCATTGCAAGGACAAGCAAGAAGCTCAAAGGAACTGTCTCTCTGTTGTCAGAGGAGCTGGAGGCACTGCCCACACAGAAAGGAGCTCTCCCAAAAAGCTGGTTCATGCTCCGCAGCTTTTGTCTCTCCTGGGTACAGGAGCAAGAGCAGAGAAGGCCTGAAAGGATAAATCCTTTTGTGCCATGAACTGAGCAAGAGTTCTCTGCTTAAATAGATGCAAGGCTGGGTCAGACCTGAGTTGTGCTCAACCACATCATCCCTGGATGTGCCTCAGTGTGGTCAGTCTGGTCACTGATGATTGATTCCCGCTTTGCTGGGACCACTGAGAGATTTCACACTGGCTCTGGTGGGGCTTTGGTCCAGCCTTTAATCTGTACAAGGTTTTTTCCATGCTGCTCATCTCCTCTGGGGAACAGTCTGTCTTTTCTGAACAGGAACCACGGCTGCCTGCAGAATAAAAATGTCTGGAGTTGGGCTGTGCTGGATACTGTGCCCTGTGATGTCAAGGGGAAACTCACCACTGGTTTCAAGGGTAACAGCTTGAAGTCCCTTCTTCAGCTGTCAGTCATTCAAGAGTTTGTTTCATTTTTCCACCAGCTAAATATTTCTGACAAATGAGGATAGTGCTCCAGGGAGGAAAGTCTGAGGGAAAAAATTAACAGAATAGTTCCTGGTTCTAATTTCTCTAATTAAAAACTACTCCCTTCAGCTCTTAAAACTCTAATCTGTGTGTAATGCTTTTCAAGAAGAGAATACATCCCTTACAGAGTTTAGGACAGCAAGCTTAAAAATCCAGGTTTTGGACTGAGGAGATTTTAAACACAATTTCCCTTCTTTATTTTGTAGTTGGGGGAACCAATAAGCCACGTAAAAATGCCATGAATGTAAAGAGACTGGGTGGACTGACAGAAAAGCACCTCTGCAAGATCTGCGTGGGCAGGGCTTGGTCACAAGAGTGATGCTGTTCCTGTGAAGAAGGATTTGCAGGCTCCAGCCATCAGTGAAGCATGTGGAGTAGCTGAACAGGTAATAATACCCAGTGTTGTGCCTTGGGGCCCACAGGGATGGGAGATGAAGCTGTTGAACACTTGTCTGCGTGCAGGCACTTGAGTGCAGGTATAAAGTGTGTGTGCCAGAGCTGAAGGGCTTACGGGGCTCAGGTGTTTGCACCTGATAAAAAGACAGGACAAGTGTTGTGGGAGTCTGAAGAGGAGAAGCCAAGACTCATTCTCCTTCCCTGAATGATTCATTGCTCTAAAAAATGGAATCTGAACTGTATTTTTCACTGAGGACTCCCAGCTAAGAGAGGACTCAAAGAGCAATTCCCTTGTACATGGGAATGAAGGAGGCAGGGAAGCAAAGTTGTTTTCCTGGATCCTTCCAAACCTGTTCTCAAGCAGTTGTTAGAAATGAGAGCTCAGCCAGTTACCTCTCCAGAAATAATAAGATAAAATACAATAAAATGGCTTAGCAGAGTTTTTAAACCCTGATATCCCTATTGATTTTCCATGGAAAGCAGACACTGATGAATAATAACAGCGCAATGCCCTCAGGTCGGTTTTCTCGTACTGAGATGCAGAATGTACCTAAACAAGTCTGGTTTTACTAGAAATTGTCCTCTGGAGCACAAGTCACCCCTGTCCATCATGGTCCTCAGCTTTCTACCTCATTATTCTCCCCACAGCTCTAAGGAGGGAGCTGATTCAAGTCTGTTTAAAAACCCGTGATGCGACCCAGATGTGGTGGAAAACCACAACCAAGCCAAGGGTTGGGTGAGCCTTGCAAACTCTGCTCTTCAAAGGAGGTTGAGGTCCTCTCCTAATTCCACACAGGTGTTTGCAGAACATTCCTGGGACAGCCTGATGGGGAGAAATCAAGGGCACTGGGCAGAAGAATGGCTCATGGGAAACATAAGAAAACTCCTGCCTGAGAGCTCCTGAGCCATGACACCCTTTGAACTTGTCCAGCAAATCGTCCAGGACCTCGTTCCACGCTCCCAGTGGACTCTGATGATGACTGGGAGAACAGATTGCTGATGTGAGGCTGCTTCCTGCAGTGTCTGATGTCTGTATGTGCAATGATAGACATGGCCAATTCGGGCCAAAATCCTCTCTCCAGACCAAGGCTGGTACTACTTGAGCAGGAAAAACCTGTATCTTCCCATAGCCTCAGCTCTTCTCCAGGGATAGATCTGATTTTATCTGTGTAAGTGCATCCTAACATGCCTTTGAAGAAGCCCTCTCCTGACTTGCTTCATCCACTGGCAACAGAATCCATCCCTTCCAGCATAGAAAGAAAACATTAAAAAAACCAACCCTCCTTGTTTTCTTTCCCCCTCGCACATTTTCAATTAAAATAGATTTATGCAAGCTATACTGAATGTGCCACAAATCTCTTTGCATGGTTAAAGTTGATTAATTGGGGTCGGAAGTGAAAATTAAAAAATGGCAGCAGCTAAGAAAACACAAATAACCTCTCTCGGGCCTTGCGGATGGTGGAGCACAAAGGAGGATGCCTGAGCTGGTTCTGCCTTGAGGAGAACCACCCCCTTCACCTTGGGTTAAACACTCAAGAGCAAAGCTGGGTTTTGGGGGGGAGGAGGTTGCCCTCAAAATAATATGTGTATAATCCTCAAGATAATCAATTTCTTACAGATGTTTTGTAAACTTTCGTGTTCAAGAGCGCAAGCCATAGTACTTTCTAAATCCCCAGGGGTTGTACTTGATATCCATTTGTTATTTCCTAATGCTATTCAATCGTTTCTGCCCCCCCTGTTTTTCCAAGGCTTGCAGCAATAAGCCTGTGCCTTACGTCGGCAGTTGCCACCGCTCCTGCCATTCTGCAGTGAACTTTGTGCATGTTTTCATATTCCCTTTCTTACACTCCTGATAAAAGCATTATCAGGGAAATTCAAAAGCAAGCAGAAAACTGGCATAGCTAATTTAGGCTAATTAGTATGGCAGAAGCTGAGTCTTCTACTTCAGAGGTTCCCATGCCCTCCCATGTCTCCACCTGATCGCCTTGTCCAGCAGCAAACCCAGGAGGCAGCTCCAATTATATCATAACCTCTTCAAACACCAAGCCACTCAAGCTAATTTTATCCTATTAAACAGACTGAAGGATTCAGAAGAAAGGTTCTCCCCCAAAAGCTTCAATTACCAGTGTCCCTGATTACCATCTTTACAATCCTATATGCTACAGTTAAATACTTTTTTGCTTAGTGTTGCTTTCTTGATTTAGATGAAAAGCGAGTATTAAGAGCATGTCTTTTCAACTCAAGCAAGTGACATTCATAAAAAAAAAAGAAAAAAAAAAAGAAGAAAAAGGAGCCTCTCTTGTTATTAGCGTGTTTAATCAAAGTCAAGTTTAGAACCATTCAAAGACAATGTAATTGGGGAAATGTAAACATCCCCTCGCATTCGGTGGCATTTAAAGCAGCCACAGGTAACTGCCAATAACAGCAGTGATGGCCAAAAGTATTAGGTCTAGAAGAACAAAAAAAATATGTAAAGGAAATGGCAGGACCTCCTGAAGAAGGGAAATGAATGTTGAATTAAATCCCTTGTCACTAATCAGCAACGAGGACAGAAAACAGCCTGTGAGGTGTTGAGCTGGATCATCCTTCCTTGCACTGACACACTGTAGGTGTTGTCCTGGAGCACACAGCCCCGCCTGGCCAAACACACTCACCTGGGTCACAGATGTGCCAGGGCTCTCTTCCCCGTGCCCCAGTCCTGATGGTGGCCTCGAGTCTTGTCTCTCCATCCCCATGATTCCCTTTCTCTGTGGGCCAGGAGCTCACTGGAGAACCACCTCCCCGTTTTCCTGGTCAGTGTCTGCTGTGAGGGGGCTGCGCTCTTGGCTCGTGACTCTGGGTGCTGCTATAATTCAAATAGGACTTGGAGGATCCAGGCTATTATTTTTAACAACTGAGGGGTAAATGAAAAAAACATGTGTCATCTGAGCATCAAATTAATCCTCTCCTGAACAATGAACCTGGGAGAAGTTCAGGTGATGGCATTTATATGGAAACAACGCAGGGATATTGATCATCTGGGAAATTCAGTAGCACAAGTCATAACAAAAACACATCTTGCTTTTTTAAAAAGAGACTTATTCTTTACCTTCCCCAAATAAACTAATTTTGCTTGTTCTTCTTCCACGGACAGTAATTGTTTTAAAAACATCCCATGACTTAATATCCTTGTTTTCTTTCAGGGTCATCTCAACTTGTTAGCTCCCAGTCCATCACAGCTGGAGGTATTTGGGGGTTGGATTTCACTTCTGATCTGCTCCTCCTTGCAGTTGAAAATGAGCATTTTTCTTTCTCTCTAGAAACAAACAAACAAACAAACAATTTCTGTCATTTAACAGAAATTGAATGAGTTTCACTCAATTGCCCAGCTCTTTGGGCGGTGTGGAAGTGCTATTGTCTGCAGACAATGATTCTCATGCAAATGAAACAACAGCTAAACAAGAATCCTCCCTATCTCTGTTTGGGCCAATTTTCTTAACGTTTCAGCAAAGCTTAATCTGTTGGCAGAAGTGTTTAGGCCCATTAACAGCTAAAGTCACAGAGTCCACAACTCACCCTGCTGACAGTAAACATGGAATTTGAGGAATGGCCTTCAAACAATGGTTAAGCCACACACCATTTTGTCATCAAATGCTGTGAAAGGCATATAGGAGGATGATTTTCTTCCTTGGGTTACAGCGTTTTGAAAGCCTGCCTTCCCTCCCCCGAGTCCCCAGCACCCTCCGGGCTTGAGTTACAGCTGTTTTATTTGCCTTTCCAGCCCTCCAGCTGCGGGATGGGTGTTGCAGGTGTGTTCCCCACAAATGACTCATTCCAGGGCTTTGTGTTATTTATTTGTATTGACTGTCTCAGAAGCCACTGCCCAAACACAGGACAACATCATGCTGCCTGTCCTTCAGGGCAGATTCCTGGATTTAATTCTGTTTGGGGAATACTGTGCCCAGGTCCTTCCCTAACAATCTCATGGATCACCCATTGCAAGGGAATCTAAGGTCCCTTCCAACCCAAATCATTCTGTGACTCTATGGTTCTATGGAAAAGAGAAAATTCACCTTAGGGAAGAGAAAGGAATGATAATTGCTAAATAATAAATTGCTACATAAAATAAATTGCTAAATAAAATCCACAAAGGTTGCATCCTGCCAAGAGAGATGAGGATGGGGATGGTGTGTGGATGCTGGGGCTCCTCACCCTAAAGTATTTCTCAGAGAGAACTTCTACTGGGCATTGCTGAAGGATGTCACTTTGAACCCCAGTGCCTGAATAACATCTGGATTTATCCCCTTCCCCTGGGGAAAGAAGCACAGGCAGAGTGATGGCAGATGGCTGCAGCCCAAAAGAGGATGTGGACAACCTCTTACTTGGAGTTGTTTGGAAAATACAGCTCTGAAAACTCATGATGCCAACACCCATGCCATGCCAACACCAATGCCATGCCAATTCCAGCAGCATGCCAACACCATCTGCCTCCCATGTGTGGAGCCAGAGTGTGCATCTAGCAAAGAACTGAAGAGTGACGTGTTACAGACCTTTTGTTGTGTCCTTCCCATGATGGAGGGCAGGAGAAGGTGCCACACCACCATCTCCCCCACAAATTGTCCTCCCCTGCTCTCTTGCCAGGAAGCTGCAGAGAAACCAGAAGCAAAGACAAGGAGAGAGACTCAAAATAATCTCCCTTCCCACCTGGCCCAGAGGTCATCCAAGGCAACAGGCTGAGCATGTCAGTGCAGGTGCTGAAGGTCCATTACCAGACAAACCATGATGTTCATTGCCATTAAGGGCAGATAAAACCATGAGTTATTTTAGTTTGGCTGGTTTTAGTTTAGGTGGCTTCTAGGCTACAGTTTGGCTGGTTTTTTCCCCAGCTTTGGTGTCAATTGGTCCAAAGTTTCCAACCAAAACATGTTTTTCCCAGTTAGTTCTGTAACAGACAAGATTCTGGGGTTTTTTGGAATGTCAGTGAAAATGAAATGAAATTAAAATAAACAAAAATTAGTGATAAAATTTTAAAAAATATTTTTAATTAAAAAAAAAATTAGGAAGGCTTGTGGCCAAACATTTTTGCCCTTTGAGGTACCATTTAAAAAAAAAAAAAAAGCTACAGTGTTTCATGGAATTTTTTTAAAATGAAAACTGGTATCAGTCACTCCATTAAACAGTGTTATTCCTTCATGCCACACTTGTTTCATTTATATCTTTAGGCCATCATGGTTACAGTGACACTGTTGTCAACTAGTTAAATGTGGGAGGAAAGGAGGTTTGTGAGGCTTTTTTTACAGATGGAAATTGGGAACATCTCTGGTGATGCCAGTGTCAAGCTATAGGGGTGAGATCAAAAAGTAATTTTTCCATAGATCCTTCAGTGTAGTTCTTGGTGGTTCCCTAGAGCCACACCTGCATGAAGAGATGGATGCTGGGTCTGGTGGCACACAAAAACACATCCCAGCTCCTGGTGTGGTGCCTGTATCCCACTTTTCAGCTTCTCATACAGGCATTTAACTACAATTCCAGCTATTCCCTGACTTCATATTCGAGCTGATGCAAACAGATGGAGAGGCAGGGCATGAATTAGATGAATGAGGGTTGCAAACACAAGGAAAGGATGAAAACTAAGAGTTTAGCAGCACTAGGACCACAGGTGATGCATTTTGCCAGAAGACTGTGACAGCAGCACTCCATGAAGTCCACTTCTTACTGGTCTGAAAGCTCTTTTCTTTAGTTTTAACACACCACAGAGTCTTTATAAGTCCCAAAATACCAGCCAGAAATACTCCTTGGTATCAAAGTGGAGTTTATGCAGCAACCAAGCCTTTTGGTCTACAAGGCAGCATCAAAGAGGGGATCTAATGAAATTTTAAAAAGAAACAAGCCATAAAACTCA
The DNA here is from genome assembly GCA_013397135.1 of Pachyramphus minor. NCBI lineage: Eukaryota > Metazoa > Chordata > Aves > Passeriformes > Tyrannidae > Pachyramphus > Pachyramphus minor. The sequence goes on along the minus strand of VYXB01003408.1, from coordinate 235,565 downwards.
GATCAAAGGCTCTGAATCGTTTTGCTGATTTCTGACAGACCTGAACATTTCTTGGGAGAGTTTCTTCCAGAAGAAATAAATAAATCACCGTCTTAAAGCCACAGCAGGACATTCCCCCTGTATAGATACATAAATATATATAAACAGACATGCATATAAATAAAATGCCCATAGTAAATCAGTTTGCAAGGTTTGATTCTGCAAAATCCTAGTCAGGATGTCATGATGGGGAGGAGGTCCCAGGGTGCCTGCAGGACTGAGGTGGGAGAGGAGTCCCCAGCCAAAATAAGGAGGCACAGCTGTCACATCTGGCTTAGCAAGACATTTATAAGTTACCATTTTAAGGGTGTACAGCAGTTTTCAGCCTCCTCCTGGAATGGTGCCTCTCAGTGCAATCCCCACACTTGCAGTTTTATATCTTAGGAGGAGAAAGGGCTCATTTTGGTCAGTGTGGCTTTCTGCCTTTTCACCTCTTTGATTAGAGGGAAGGTAAAAAGAGAAGCCTAATTAAAACCTATTAGTCTAAGGCCTTTGGTAAAAGAAGTTGGATCAATTACAAAACTTAAACGTGTTAGAATTATCAGAGAGACAGACAAAAAAAATCTGACTTGTACTGAGCATGTAAGGACACATCAGCTGATTTGGAAGTTTTCACTCCCATTTTAGAAATTCAAAAGATGTCACAGGTTTCCTTTTTGGGCAGGTATAGCTTAAAGCTGGATATTTTGCTTATAGAAAGTATTTCTTCTGCTGGGCTTTATCAGAAGTGAAAATGATCTCGGTGTTCGCAGCTTAGTCCCAGTTAATCAGAATGTGCAATCAGAGACATCCTGTTTCTGCCTGAAAGCTAAGCTACAGTTAATATCCCTGAACAGTCCAGGAGCTTTTTGGTGGTCAGATGGACCCTGTGTCCATGGACAACGGGGTGGTTCTGCTGCAAAGTGAAACCCACCTCTTCAGGTGCCATCCCAAACACAGGGCTTCCAGCCTTGCCAAGTTCCCTGCAGGGTATTAGGGCCTTCTTTTGAGTTGCCTAAAACCAGCCACTCTCAAACTTTGCAGGCACAAATATTCCCCCCAAACGTGAGCAAGGAAAGTTAATCAGCGTTGTTAAATCTGTCAGACCAGCAGGTTATTAAAATCGCCACCATTCACTCCGAAAATGGGAACAAAAAAATTATGCTCTGGCTTTCTGAGCCTGTTAAGTCTTGTTTTCCCACACTGCTTATGAATTACTCCAGTATATTACAATGTCCTCTATCCATCTTCATTAGCATTGTGAGCAAATTGTATTGGGCTGTAATGCAGCATTTTTCTTTTTTTTTTTCTTTTTTTTTTCTTTTTTTTTTTCATTTTGGTATTGTACAAACATCCACGGTGTACAGAAAATGGGCAATTTAATATGAAAAGAATATTGTGCCTCAGAATTTTTATTTTCTAAACAGTCATTTCAGTTGGGAATTATTGCATGATTTGTGCATAATTTCTCATGGATAGTTATTTAAATATAAATAGGGAAAATATGTAAGTCCATATGGCAGCTATCTATCCTTTCTTGATGCCTCTCCATATTTTTAATAGTGCAATAAACAAAAGATAAAAACATCTCTAAGCCACACACTAGTCAAAAGAAGATAATTGTGCCTGTATGTGTTTATTGTAATTTGAATGTGCTTCAATTAACTTTCCTCAATATTTCCCAGTTCTTTAAAAAGAAACTTAAATTGGTTTTTATTTTGCGAAATTTGTTTTCTGTGCAATAAGGGGGGAAAAAAAAAGCCCACAATACCTTTGTTTACCTCATTATGGAGACATCCTATCCAGGAGTAAAGCTCAAACTCTTTATTCCCAACAACCTTTTTTTTTTTTCCCCCATTCTCACATGCTTCTTATCATACTTTAAGTAAAAATATCAAATTTCTAGTGCTCCCTAGGAAGAGGCAGCTCATCATCACTCAATATATCACATATCAAAGTGTGGTAAAACATGAAAATGGCAGAAAATCAAACTCTTACACTTTTGCACCACAGTCTCTTTCAAAAGAGGAGAATTTATTACCCTTTCCTCCTATAAATCATCAGGGCCACAGGAACAGAGAGAGTGTCTCTAGAATGCTTGTTGTAATTAACCTTGAGGCTTTTATTGAAACAAGGTCAAACATTTTAACAGCTTTATAAATCAAGGTTGGGTCCGCGTGGCTCTATAGCACCAGGCTGATGACAGAATGCACATGGAATACTTATTAAACAGCATTTATTTACAGAAAATATATCCTGCAAGCTTCAGAGAGACACACATCCAGCACCAGCAGTAGATATCCAGCTCCAGCCCCTACCAAATGCCCCAAGGTGACTGTGCTCATGTGCTTTTATTATCTGATACCAAGGAGCCAAGCCCAGGTATTGGTAAATTGGGTTATTTGCAAGCTAAGTGCATCTTTCATGTGATGGCAAAATTACAGGAGGTGGATTACAAACATCCTGGTCTCTGCTGTTCCATCCTTAATTTTGTCTGATTTTTATTTACTCTTTCTTCTACCTCAGTTAGGTTTTACTGGAAGGGGAAGGAAGGAGGACACCTGAGTTGGGTAAGATGAGCCACTGCTTCACAGCAAGTAGCTACACAAGAACCTTAATCAGTCTCCAAAAATAACACCCTTGGATTCCTCTGGCAGTTCTGGGCTCTCTCCTCTTTCCTGACAAAAATTGGCCATCAGGAGTGATTTTTTTCTGAATGAGGAAGATCACACCTTCCGCTTTCACTCTAAATAAACAGTAGCTTTCAAATTGCCCCCATTCACAATTTCACTTCAGTGTCAATATGAAGGATATCACAAGACACAGGGCTTGACACAGTTCCTTTACATGGTGCTCCTCTTCACAGGCATCCCTCACCAAAAATTCTCTCTTTGAAGTCAAGGAGATCCACATGGGCAATAGGTGCCCCCCTACATATGTGACCCCCCTCAGTCATAAAATAACCGGCGTCATTTCCCTAAATGCTTCAGGTAATTCCTCCTCAAATATTTCTTGGCTGTTAAACATTTTTTCTTAGCTCCACAGTGTATGAATTTACACAGGCCCTGAATGATCACAGACCATGATCATTCTCTTGAACTTCACATGGGGTTTGCCACAACCACCTCCCAGTATAAGCTCTGGGTCCCTGAAAACAGTGGTACGGCTGCAACTGGGACCTTGGCCTAAACCTAAACCTCCCCCCTTTCACCTGGCTGCAGTGTATTTTATCCTAGAATGGTTTGGGTTAGAAGGGACCTTAATGATTATCCAATTCCAACCCCCAGCATCACATCCCATCAATAAAAAGAGTGTTTATCAGCCAGACCAACAGCGGGGGCTGAACTGGGTGAAGAGAGAAACAATTTTTTGCCATCTGTATTCACCGGTTTAATTGACTTTTCCTTTCATTTGTTCCCCTTCTGTGCCCTCCAATATTAAGCATTCACACCAGTGTAGTAACCCCCAGGAAAAAAAAAAAAAAAGCCAAAACAACAAAACAACAAACAACAGTTGAGCTAAATGAGATTTTTATGTGTGGGTGTTTAAGTATCCGCGTGAAGCAAATTTCTACCCTCTTCTCATCAGAATGGGAGAGAGACCATGTGAGTGATGTGACCAATTACCTTCGAGCACCCCAGAGCAGCTTCTGAATATTCACGTCCAATTGCTCCTTTGGTGGAACAATTGGTTTGAACAGTTTGAAAAGGCAATGATGTCAAATGTGCGGCGTGATTAAACGCAGCGAAATTACCAGCGGTTGAGCTGAAAAAGAAGCTCTGTTTCCTTCCCAGGGTAATTCTCTTTTCGAATTTTACTCTGATGGGAGGCAGGAAACGCCCGGATCTGTCAGAGTAAAGGTGCAGCTGAGATTTGGAGGCGGCACAGACTGGGATGTGCATGGGAGCTTTGCTAAGGGTGCAGAAAGTGCCTCCTCTGTGCCCTGATCCTCATGCAGAACCACATTTCTACCCCAGGTAAAGCAATGCAGAGGTGTGTTTTGCAAGCACACCCTGATGAAAATGTAATTTGAATCAAAGATTTTTGGGGCCAAAGTGTCTGTGAGATGAATTGTCCAGAGACCCAGGAAATGCTAAGAGGGTTCCATCAGTATCAGCCACATTTGGGGGCTTCCTGTACAGACAAGGAACATGCTAAACCCACAGTGCTGCTGTTTGGTTCATGCCTGTTTCTGTCATCAATGAAAATGGCCTGTACTCCTGAAAAAGAGACCATTAATTCCCCCAGCCTGTTTCAATAGTGGTTATACAATACACCATACTTCAGTAGCAGCCCCAGTGTTATGAGTCATCCAGATCCAAGCATCAGGGGACACAGCATTTTTTATTGCAGTGCACAGAGCAGTGTGTGGTTCCCAGGTGGCAGAAGGGAGCTGGGAGCACACAGGAGGAGAGAAAAAAAAAGTAATACACCCTCCAGGGTCGTATCTTCTGCTGGGTCCTTGTCAGAGAGAAGGGCACAGCAGTGCTGCCCAACTCCAGCTGCTCAGGTTTGGGGCCAGCTCTGGAAGGCGACCGTGCGCATTTGTTGTAGAAAAAAATTATTTGTTCTTAAAAAACGAATCTTACTCTTACTCTTACTCATGCTCATTTTGTGAGCATGCAAAAGGCTTCTTAAATGTGGTGTAGGAGCAAACAGCCTGTATAAAACCCTCCCTGAAACTAGGGAACTTTTCCTTCCTTTCTTCTTGTTTCCTACCCAGAGATCTGAGCTAATTTTCCCTATCCATAGGCTCCCCCATCCCCTCAAAAAAAAAAAAAAAAAAGAGGAGGGGGAGACTGTATTCACTAATTATACATCCTGAAAAGAATTTGGTTCAGTGTAAGATGATCCTAGTGATATGCTAATCCTTTTTTCTGCTTGGTGCAGCCTGAAGCCTGTGTCTAACATTTTTTTCAACTGTATGACAATAAAAGTTGTGGCAACAAAAGAAATAAATGGGCAGCTAAAGAAGGTATAGCTGAAACACATGGCAGACCAGTTCTCTCCTCTCCTTCTGGCTGCTCTTTTGTAGGCTCTGGTTTGGTATCCTCAAGTCAATAGCCCAAAGCCAGCCACCTTAGCAACTTAGTATGACACCCAAGCCCTCTCTCTTTACATTCATGAATAGTCAGCAAGCAGCAGACAAAATAGAACTAATCTTTTTTGACAGAATTGTTCAATTTTAGAGGAAAGGCTTTTGAGGCACCTTCCATACATTTGCAGAATATGAGGCAACAATGGCCACCATCACATTTGACAAAAGGACGACCAGGGGTGCGAGTGCAGACACACACAGACAGCAGCCATCGCCATAAAATATTGCAGCTAAGTTCAAGCCATTGCAGGATGTGCCCATTGTTAAGGGAAAGCTGGCAGGCAAGGAAAAAAATAAATAAATTATAATAAAAACCCCACTCCATTGTTTTGTTGCTGATTATTAAACATACACATCCCGATAATGCCCGATTAGGGTTATTTGTCTTGATTAGCCGAAGTTAAGAGAGCTGATTAATATCCACTCCTTAATTTCCTGTCATAGGCTGATAACTTCATCCTTTTCTTTTTTTTTTCTTTCCTTTTTTTTTTTTTTTGACCAATGAATCTTTTTGCAAAATGCATTCAATCCTGCAGGTCCTCGCCTGCATTTAAAAGCTGGTTTTGCCATTTCGAAATCCTGTAACGCAACAGCCACTCACAAGTCTGGTGTGTGCAGAGAAGGGCATTCCTCCTTTTCCCTTCTCTCTCCTCCATTTAATGCAAGCCATATCTCTATCTCCAAAGAGAGTCTGAGCAGGAAAGAGAAGGCAATAATAATAATAATAGTAATAATAATAGCAATAGTAAAATCTACCCAGTATACGGGCGAAACCAGAAGTTAGCAACATGGTCCATGCAGCTGCAACACTGCATTTAAAATTCAGTTTACTCCTAGGAAGAGGGCTAATCCTGCCCCTGTAATTCCCTACAGCCAAAATGTACCCCCCTCCCTGAGTGACAGTGCAATGCAAAGACACTCGCACGCTTATCTTCCCCAACCAGATGGCCGACTTGGATCAATGCACACACGCCACGATCAATGGGAGCGATAAAGAATTAGGAAAACAGTGGTACATGCTCCCAGAAAGCTTGTACACTGCATAATTATTTTATGATTCTACACATGGCTACATGTGATACTGGAGTCAAGAAGGAAAAGGATAATTAGAGAGCCAGAAAGCACCCGTACTGCACTACACACTTTGTCAGTCAGCAGTTCCCACTCGGCTCGACTCGCCGCCGTTATCTCCTCTCCTGCCCCCTTGCAAGCGGAATTTAGGGAGTATGTAAAATATTAGGGGGAGGCGGCTTCTGGGTTACACAGACGGGATGCAGGAGATTATCGTGTCCTGTGATACGACAGCAAAAGTTTTTGTCCGAGGGATGGGTGAACCGTGTGAGCATCGCTCGGGGGAGCGGAGCGTGGGGTGGCACCCGTGGGGCACAGGCACACCCCTCTAGGGCTTTGTTGGGAGAGGGAGGTATCCACATCCATTCAGGAAATTACTCTCTGGGTTTGTGTTTGTTTTTTTTTTTTTTTCTCCCTCGTTTCCTCCCAGCAGCAATTTTGTGATTGGCTCCTTGTATCCAGCCTATTTGCCACCACGCCGCCGAGCAGAAAAGGGGAGGGGGGGGATGTGGAAAGGAAAGGGCTGCCCCCACCCCACTGATCGAATGACACAGAATAAATATCAAAGCACTGACTGTGAATCTGGATGCCAAAGAGCACATGACCGAGATTAGGGAGCAGAACAATGCCAGGCAGAAAGCTGCCCTTGGTGGCAAGGCAGGCAGTGAGAAATCACCGCGCTAAGCACTTTGCAAAAACACCTCGTCACCGCCAACGAGCCACCAACACGTCCTCTCCCGGTGTAAAACCATCCTCTAATTGCTGATGGGGACAAGGAGATGGGCTGCCATCAGCATCAGAGGCAAAGGGGAGGCACCCTTTCCCTACAAATGCCCCATGGACGGGACCTTCCTGCTGGTCATCAGGCTGGTGGTGGGACCTGGGGTCATGGCATGGTGCTGCTGTGCATGGGGAGGACGGGGCAGGAAATACCCAAAAAGGATTAGGGAGAGTTCACTGTCCTTGCCAGTCATCCAAGAAGCAGAGCAGTGTGATGGAGAGCTGGAGCTTGGATGGGAAATGGGGAAGGCACCACTGAACCTTCTGCAGCTGCCTTTCCTCCTGGGGAATCAGCGCACACTGCAGAGGTGTCACCTTTGGAGACCATGGTCCAGACACACCTGCCCAGGTCTTTCTGCAGGGGTGTGGCAGAGGGGCTGACCCTGCATGTTCTCATCCTTGTCCCAGCACAAATCAGGGTCAAACACCACCTTTCAACAAAGAAATGAATGGACATTTTGGTGATGACGTGTTTGGAGAGGTCCATTTTAAGGTTTAAAATTGGGGAATTTAAGTCTCTCCTGCTGACATTTGACTCAAGTTGAGACCAAAGCCCAGAGCCCTTGCCCTGACATGCAGAGCAAAACATCTCTGATCTGCCCTCAGACTAAAAGTCACCCCAAATTCATCTTCACTTTATGCTTCTCCTCCCCTCAAACACAGGTCACTGCATGGGCAAACATCCATCAGACTGCAGCAGCTTCATCAGTAGAAACCACCACTGTAAATCTATTTATGAGCGGCTGTGACAAGTCTGCTCCAAACATGAACACACTTCTGTTTGTTCATAAATATTTCCCATCGCATGGGGTCTCAAAACAAAGCACCCATTAGAGCTTGGCTTCAACAGCAATGCTTTGCTCCACTGTAATCACATGGACATGGGACAGATGAGAGAGAACATGGCATGATCAGGTCAATTTAAGAGGAGCAGATCGGGTGGGTCTGACTGGGATGGGGATGAACACTGGTGGATGGGATGAGGTGAGACACACAATGGTATTGACTTACCTGTGTCTTCGTATCTTCTCTTCCAGAAGCTTTGTGGCATCTGTGAGGAGATAAAGCTGACACTTAGAGACACACCCACACAAGGTGCACCCACACTGTGTCTCACTCAAGGGACCACCTTGACTGGGAAATGCTTCTTGAGGGATTTATCGTCCTGCCCAAGTGGGTGTGGTATCTCACCCCCTATGACCAACCTGCTCTGATGGACGTGCAACCTTCCCTGGTCCAGATGTCACTGTCACAGCAGCACTGTTCTACCTGAACAGGTATGCATTGTCCCAGGGCTTGGAAAGACAGCCTTCTGGAGGAGGTGAGCAGTGAATAAGTGAAGTACCATTAGTGGGATGGCCGTGTCATTTTAAACTTCTTAATCAAAATGTCTCTATGGAAAAAAAACCCCCAACAAAATAAACAACAATTTTTTTGGACAGATATGGAATTTTTGGTGGTGCTTCTGTTTTCTTTGATACTTTACAAGCTACGTGTGGAAAAAACCCACAGTATTTCCCTTCTTTTAAAAATGTCATTTTTGGATGGAAGTTTTATAAAATGCTTATCTCAAATTGAATATTTATCCTAAAAATAATAATAATTAAAAAATCAGGTTTGGTTTTTGAAGTTCTTCAATTCCCTTTTTTTTTTTTTTTTTGTCAAATAATGATAGGTGCTTCAGATATAAAAGGGAACTATTTCCAAAATTTCTCGTGAGAAATAATTGCCTCCACTAATCATTGTTTCTACAAAGAAAAGGTTCTTTCGTGACACAGGTTCTGCCTTTGGAGTTGGCATCATACTGGGTAACAGCATAATTAGAAATGGAGAGATGTAATAACTCTCCAGGTTGGAACAGATCTGTGCGAGATCAGTTTTGCCTCACTTGGATATGGACTATCCATTTCTGGAGTGCAATTTAATTACTTCTGTGGTAGCAGGTGGTAAGTTCTGCATCTCCCCTGACTGGCAAAGTGCCTCTTCTCCTGAGCCCAGTTCCCTCTGCCTTTGTTAAGTCCATCCTCTTCCTCACTGGTTCTGCCTCTGTTGCTCCGGGTTTTCCTGTTGCAGCAGCTCCAATGGACAGATTCTACCATTTGTTTTGGTAAGCAAAGACCTGGAGCCACAGCTGCAACCAAAGAAATCACACTGCAACTCAGAAGAGGGTATTTTCCCCCAACCTTCTCTGTATTAGTCAGGTTTTTTAACACAGAAGTAAATAACCTGACAGATGCCCTAAATTTTGGCAGCTGCTTTAGGTCCCTTAGGACAGGCAGGGAAGACTAGAATATGCAGGACACCATGGCCATGTCTGCATTTTCTTGGCCAGGCCTCTGGCAGAGGTTTTAAATATTACACAAATATCTAGGTATCAACCCTAGGACAGCTGGATTATCATCCTTTCTTAATGCCACTGTGTTTTTGTCTCCTGGTGAGGCTTGTGTGCCACTCATGGAGTTACTTGAAGTTCACATGCCATGGTCCCCGCTCTGTATCAAAACTGGAAGTGCAAATTAATGTCCTGTCATGAGAGAAGGTGTGAAAACAACCAGGGATCAGCTGAGGAGATGCTCAGAAGCAATCCCACCACAGAGCAGCTCATGAACCTTTCCCAGCTGTGGATTCTTCAAGGGAAGGGAGCACATCCAGTCTGATAAGGAAGACCTCAGGATCGCTACTGTGAAGAGGTTCCTGCAAACCTATTTCACAAAGTCATGGAATCATAGAATCCTAGAATGGTTTGGCTTGGAAGGCACCTTAGAGATCCAGTTCCACAGCCTGCCATGAGCAGGGACACCTTCCACTATCCCAGGTTACTCCAAGCCCTCTCCAACCTGGCCTTGGACACTTCCAGGGATGGGGCAGCCACAGCTTCTCTGAGCAACTTGTGCCAGGGCCTCACCACCCTCACAGGGAAGAATTACTACCCTATCCAAAACTAATCTAAAATTGTCTTCTGAAGTCCACAAGTTAAAAACAAACCTGGAAGAAGAGAATAATTACCTGCACTGCTTTGTCTCATGTTACAAAGGAGCCTCTCACAACATGTGCATATGAGACATCACCATGCTGTGGGGGATGACATATGACACTGATGTCACTCCTAATAACTTACAGGATTTCCTGAAATAAAAGGAAAATATATTTTAATTCTTAGTTATTGAGAGAAAATGGGACTTATATTGTCCCAGATGCAAGTAGGCAGGGAGGGAAGCAAGCAACACTTTTTTGTGTCTTTATATAGGATAGGGTTTCTTTGTCCCTTAAAAAGCTAAGTAATATATTGTCTCTCTTCTCTTCCATTATTTCCTACTTAATTTTAGGTTTCAGTTTTGGCCTTGAACAATAACACTGTTATTAGGGAGCAGTGCCTTGGACTCATGGAGGCTTTCAGAAAATATTGGTGCCATCTTCCATAAAACATTTTAAACACATGCTATTTGTTTTTAGTCTCCCTTCTGGTTTTACACCCTACAAAGAGGACATTTAATATGTACAATAGAATTAATAGGCATGCAATGTAAGCAGGACTTACATTCAAAATACACTTCCACAAAACAAAGGAGCAGCTGTGAAAATGTAGAGTCTGCTGAAAATTTTTTACTTGGGTATCACATTTGCTAAAAGATTTACTCTGCAAAGTTTTATCTAATTTCCCATTCATTCAATTAAGCAGAGAGATAAATTCCCAGATCCCAAGAGATTAGGGGGAACTATGTTTAGCTCCCCCTTACACTTGCGATCGAGGCCGTGTTCTGTTCCATGATTATCGCTCTAAAGCTCGTGTTTACAGGCTCTGTGCTGCTGATAGATGAACACCTCCATCTTCCAAACCCAGTGGGATTTGGAAGCACTCAGATATCCCACAGATATCTCCAGATCAGGACGATTCAAACCACATTCAAACCAGATCGGGAGGATTTCAAGCCACAATGGATTCGAACCCATTTAGCAAGACAAACTTGTTAGGATGGGATTTGGAGCAATCTGCTCTGGGGGAAGGTGTCCCAGCCCATGGCAGGGGGCTTGGAACTGGATGGTCTTTAAGGTCCCTTTCAACCCAAACCATTCTAGGATTCCAGGATTCTGTGAATGGTCTTTTCTGCTTTTCAGGAATGGGCAAAACTCATGGGTTACTAGAGTCAAGAGTTCAGAGTAAGAAGCAAGCACTCACCCAAATCTCTTACAGATTAATCATGTGATAAAGGTAAAGCAGAAGAAAACAGATTAAAAAAAAAAAAGAAGATTAATCACTTTTCTCCTGGTGTTTGTGCCACACAGTCTTTATCAACTTGCCTAAGCAAAGTCAGCAATATTTTTGAATAAAACCAGAAACACTTTGCCAATGTTTTGTTGAAAATCAGTCCAGAATTCTGCTTTCTCCACTGGCAATTGGAACAAGTTTTAGTCACTGAGATAATTGTTTTCTGGAGTTAGCTATCCACTTTAAGGCAAACTATGGATCTTGTGAGAGCTTGAAGCCTGTGGTACATGCAACAGGACCCCTTAATGCCAGGACTACTCTGCTACTCCTTCCCTAAAAGGATGACAAGTGGGTAGAAAGGTTGGACGTGGAGTGGGCACAGCCAAAGACCCTCATCCTAAAAACACTGAGCTGTGAAGTTAATTCCTGGTCACTCTTACGAATCAGGAGAAGGGAAAGCTGAAGTGTTCCCATGTCCCACCACACAGTGGATTCTTGGGAGTTGTTGGCAGCACAAAGAAAGAGCTGCTCTTTCTTGCCTTATTGACTTTATGATCTAAATATAATGCTGATTCTGGGTTGCAAGGGTTTTTCCTGCAAACACCTCCCGTGCTTGTATGGGCAATGGGGATGGACAGTTCCAGCTCCCCACAGATCAAATGGAGATTGAATTTCCTGCAGTCCTGGTAGCCAAGGTATTTTCAGGTCCTCTTGTTCTAAACACCAGCAAACAGCAGAACTGTAGAACAGCAGCTCCTTTATACATCCAAGACAAAACATTTGTCAGTAGGTTTCATGAGACCATTACCTCTCATCTTGATCTCCACTGCCTCAGTAAGTTCTTTTTTTCATCCATTTGGTGCCTCTAAACTTCTACTTGGATTGAAATTTTTTGAGGACAAAATTTTTTTTTCTTTAAGACCCCAATAATCCAAAATAGGTTGTAGTAACTCTGATATTTCTCCTCCTGCTACTACAACCACTGGTGTAATTGGAATTGAGCTTGTCTTGATACCTTGACTAAGAATTAATTTCCAAAAGCATCCTCAGGTATGGAGAAGTTTGCAGATTTGGGCCTCAGATAACAAACAATGGTTATTTGATAGAACTAGTATAAAATGTTAATTCATTCATGTTTCAAAGCAGGAAAACTTCAGGAGACCAAATAGACTTTCTTAGATTTTGATGTCTGTTTGTAAAAAAGTGAAGAAAACAAGATAAATGATAGAAAAGACTGAAAGTATTCTAAATGTTATCAGAAATTTCTGATTAAACATTTGTGAATACACTGTCTGGTTTTAATAAGCTTGAAAACATCATCAGCAATTAACTGGCAAACCAGAATAATGTTGTATAGTCAAGCAAGGGTAATTGTGCTCATTATGTTGCCAGAGATGCAGCTGATCAAAAAGAAAAATACTGTTTTCCCTGAAGTTCATTTACAGTCTTTAGGTAGAATCAGCACTGAGTTCACAGGCATTAATCAGGCAAAGTGCTTCACACAGAAGCTGCTCCCCAACCTGTGATGCCTCATGCGCTGCCAACACTCACAGTGGGTTTCCCACTGCACGTGTGTATCTCTTTTTCCAAGGTTGTCCATGCTTTTTTTGGCCATTTCACTTGAAATATCTGTATTTAACCCTCAAGAAGCAACACCAGCCTCTTCTCATTCTGCCTTGTGGACAGGAAGTGTTGGGGGACAGGCTGCACAGATACCTGTCTGAACTGCTCTTTGGACTTATCCCTGTGAATTGGAAAGAAGAATATGGTGGAACCCTGTTTCTACAAAAAGTGGAACAGCTAATTACTTTTCTACAGTGACATAATTGCAGCCAAGAATGTGCAAGTGGCAACATCTGCAGGCAGAAGGTAAAAGATCAGTTGGCATAACTGGGAATAGGACAAAAAAACCATTTTCACAACAAAGATTGTCATAGTTTTTCTTTACCCAGGACCAGTTTCCTTCAGGGATACACAACAACCTCTTCTCCAAGCCAGCAAACTTGTAGTTCTGTCAATACTTGCCTAGTGATGTCTATTTTTCTAAGGAAAACGTGCCAATAAGATGCCTTCACCCACATTTTCAACAGAAAGACCCATGGGCTTGAATTACAGCTTTTATTTTACCTACTCTCAATGCCATGTCTTTTAAAGTTTTGTTTCTGAGAAGCTCTTTTTCTGCATCAGAATAAACAGAGGAGCACTTCTCTATTTTTGTGCAAAACCAATTTTTTAATTTATAGTGAGTCCTTTAAATGTCTGGTTTGTGTGCAAATATTGTGTATGGGAATCGTGTGTGCAAACATGCAAAGTAATTTTTAATATTGCGTTAAGATACATAGAGAAGACAAAAAATGGATTATGATGAGGTTCATTACCAAACTCAAATCTGCCTCTGACCAATGATTCTGACAAGGGAGTTACACCAGCTCAATCTGGGGTAAGAAAGTTCAAGAAAAAGGCTCCGAGCCTTTAAGCACTGATTCCTTTTATGAAGAGTCAGGAGGCAGCAATTAAACTCAGTTACACGGGGATGGAAGTGCCCTCTCCCTGCCCAGCCCCAGAGACCACACACACGCCTGGTGATTCCAGGGGGATCAGCGTGTCCTGCTCTGGCCGGGTCACTTACAGCCAAAAAAACTCTTTGAGGTTTTGACTCAAAGGTGCAGCCCTGTGAAATGCTTAGAGAGACAATCCTGTCCCACGTAGGATGCCCTGATGAATTTGCCCCTTCTGGAGCATACAGGACATTGAGTCAACTTGCACCGACCCTCAGCATTAGCACAGACCCATTTCAAGTGAGGTCTTTGAACACCAGTTGCCTCCAAATTCCATTACCTCTCTCCCTGCTGGGTTTTGTGCTTTAAGTATCAGGCAGAGGCTGGGAGAAGAAAAGAAAGAATAAAAAACCAGTAAGTTAAATCCTAAGCCCAAATAATTAGACGTGTTGTGGTTAGTTCTCTAAACTCTTACTCCTCCATTTGATAGAATATAATCTGCTTTTTTATTTTTTTTTTTTCAGACATGACACACAGGTCAGTTAATCCAGAGGTTCCTAAGCATGAATGAGGTAGAGAGAGAGGCAAACACCAACTTTTTATGTGTTTGTCACAGCACTTCATCTTTGTTTGCAGCCTCATCTGATGTACAAGCAAATTTCAGAGTCATCCTTGCTTTCAGGTACCCTGAGAAAACTTCACTTGGAGAGGGAAAGACAAGCAGGATGTCTTTGCTGTCTGGCAGATAAGCTTGAGGGTAACAATATCTCATCCCCTTTGTCACTAACAAGTGGCAGGCTTGGAACTGCTGGGTAATTCTAAGAGGAAAACTGCTCATAGAAAAATGCTGTGCAGACAGAGCAGAATTTTAGCTCTGCACTGAAAGGTAGCAGGCATTTTTTTTTTTTTCTTCTAGAGGTGAAGATCCAGCCCTGGCCTGTCATGGAGGGGACAGGAGCTTTTGAAAATTAGATTGTGTGTGTAGAACAACTAAAGGGGTGAAGTCTAGCCTAAAGTTTTTTGTTTTTTTTTTGTTCTGGAGCAAATATTTCAACTTGATGGTCAGCAAATATGGGGAGAAAGGTTATTTATGCTGAATATTGACACTTTGGTGCGCTTCAGCATCATCACTCTTCACGAGTGAGGGCACCAGCATTCAATGCCTGTAAAAGCCTAATTGCAGATCTGAACCTGGACTTGTCTTCATGAAGTTCTCATGTTGCAAGCTGGAAGGGAGGGGAATGTTCAGGACATGTTTTCTGTACCCCACAATCGTGTGTCACCCAATATTGTACTTCACACTCTCAGCAAAGCCTTCACTACCTGTGGGAAGGTCATGGACATCTTATTTAGAGGGGATACCTACCCTTTGGCATCACTGGGGTTACAAACTGAGTTGCCTGTTACAACAGGGAATGGGTTTTCTTCTCACCTTGAGTGATGTGGGCACAAAAGAAAGGGAGACTGAAAAATACATGTGGAGTAGAAAGGAGTGAGGCTTGTGGTGCTCATGTCTTCTCCACAAAGCCAACTTTGCTCTGGCTTTCAAGCAAGTTGTATCTGTCCTCTGTAGGGCCAGGGGTTGGACCTGGTGATCCTTGTGTGTCCCTTCCAACTTAGGACATTCTATGATCTCTCCCAAGGGCTCTTCACCCTGTTATACAGGGCTCCACGATTCAGAGGTGTAAAATCCTTGAGGATAGACCTGAGGGGTCCTCTAATGATTTTTTTTTTTCCCTCAGTAACCTTTTCCAGGGTTTGTTAGGTCCTGTCAACAAAGAACGGACCATGAAGTGGATTTTAAATTCTCTGAAAAGCCACTTGAAGGACTGTTGGTACAATGCAACTGAGTAGCTGGTGGCATTACTTGGTGGCATTTCTTACTAGCTAGAGTTCTCCAAATGCTGGTGGCATTCTGCACAGTTCACACTGCTGCAGTTTTCCTGCAAAATGACAAAATACTGCAGGAACAAGGTGAGGTCACCACTGGATGAGATAGGACAGAGTCTCTGAGCTGGAAAGAAACAACAGAGAGTATTACTCATACACACTGCTGTGGATGAGATTATTGTCAGAGAAGACTGAGTTGAATTGACACCTTCAATAAAAAAACCAGACAGTGCTATAGCCACATACTCTTTGAAATCCTTTCCTCTGAGCAACAGCATTACCTCTGCTCTCACTAAGATTCAGCTTCAATGAGCTCTCCTTCCTCCATGAGGCTGCCCTGGTGTGAAGGATGTTGCTCTGCGTGGTGGCAAATGGGAAAGGCTGTGTGTTATCAGTGCTGCTGGCACTCAGAGTGATGTTGCCTAATCAGTTTATCTTTGGGTTTCATAGAGATGTTGAAAAAGGCCAGAGAGGAGCTGATCTAAGTGAGACCTGGTGAACAAAGGGCTTGGAGGTGCAGCTTTATTTAGGCCATTTTAGGATTTCATCCTGCAGCCCTGACACCTGTTTGCCTTGAGAAGGCAAACCCACATGGTCTCCAGGATCAAAGCCAGTTGATGAGGTTGTTAGTTGGTGTTTGGCTAAATTCAGAGCTTGCTCAGGAGTGGGAGCTCAGCCCATGGGAGGCAATAGGCTGGAACTGATACACTACGAGGCGGGAGGTTTCCTTCATATCTGCGGGATAGAAACGCCATGGGATGGATTAACAAGACTTTGGGGGACAGGGAGGATTTTTTACATCATCCAGAACTTCTCAGGTGGACTGCACTGCTCCCTGGGAGCAAAGACCAGCTGTGGATTAGTGAGTACAAGCCCTTTTCTTTCATAAAATCACAGATTTGAGAAGCAGCTCTACCAAAGAAGTGAAACTTGAACTAATGTTATAACAACAATCTTTCATGGAGCCTGGTTTCTTTCATGTTTTGACTGCCATTCTGCACACCCATCCTGACCATGTTTCCTCAAGGTGGAAAAATCACCCACTGGGGCTTTAGCCCTGCTTTGTCTCTTGGTGAGAGCTGCAAGCCTGGGTGAGGATCAGAATGTAATTTTACAGATTATTTGGAAGTGTCACCCTGCTCAGGTGCACCTCTTCATGTCATTATCAACACCCACAAATTACAGTCTGCCCTGAAAGCATCCCCTCCCTTAAAATAACAGAATTTCACCCAGGAATATGTATATTTTAACAGTTCACACCAACAGACTGTGAGGTTGCTACTAAGTACAAGGAACAGGATGGACGAGAAACATGAGAAAACTGCAGAAACTGAAAGTTGTGAGGATTCATCTTCTTGAACAGTGATTCACGCACGCAATTCCCATGAGTATTAGCAGGAGTTATGGATATAGATCCTAGCACATCCAGAGGGGACTATAACCTCCAGTGGTTTGGAATTAAAGGTGTTCTGAGGGGCGCAGAGTCTCATCTTAAGACACAGAGTCACCGCGTGCATCTAAATCCCCGCGCGCCGGGATGGGGATGTGTTGGGATCACAGGAATAACAACGATGATGCAGCTTGTTTGGGGCTTTTGAAACAGGCTGACACAGACACGTCTTTCCAAATTAGAGCTTTGAAATTGCAGGTGGCTGATGCCTTCAGTTTTCATCCCCTCCCCACCCCTTAACCCTGGGGATGGTTTCACTACTACAGCACTTCCCAGATGTTTAGACCCCAGGTGTGCAACAGTGTTCTTATTGATGAGATTTAAATTCTATTTTTCTTCCACTACTTCTTATGATAGGAGCAAAGATAACTGTTGGGTCATATCTTTCATTATCACACAATCTTCCTTTCTTCCTTGCATTATTGGTGATGGGTTTAGTTCTTTTTACAATGAATTTGTTGAAGTTGTACATATATTTGTGTGCAGGGTATGCCCTTACCTTGAACCAGGATAACAGCTCTTCTCTTCATTCATGTATAAACACTGTCTCCTTGTGCACATTTGCACCAACAGACATTTTTATTAGTGAGCTTTAAACCATAATGTTATTGTTTGTTGTTTTGGGTTTTTTTTTTTGCAGTGCTCTTCTACACAGAAACAGAGAATCAGAGAATCATTTAGGTTGGAAAAGACCTTTAGGATCATCAAGTTTAACCATTCCCCCAGCTCTGCCAAGCCCGCCACTAACTCATGTCCCCAGGTGCCACAACCACATGGTTTTAAAATCCTGCCAGAGATGGAGACTCCACCACATCCCCAGGTATCCTGTCTCAGTGCTTGACAACACTTTCAGTGAAGAAATTTTCCTAATATCCAATCTAAATCTCCCCTGGCACAACTTGGTGTAGTTTCCCGTCACTTGTCACCAAATAGACGAAGAAAAGAGATCATCTGACAGCCAAAAATCTGGCAGCCCTACAGGAACAAAAATCGTGCTCTAAAGAGGGATTTCCCACGTGCATACACAACGAACTCATTTATAACCCTGGAACTTCCCATACAGTTGCATTTTCTCTGAATTTTTGATGTATTCCAAAGCACCCTGAGACTCTCTTTGGATTTCTAATTCAACTCCTGCCACCAGGAAAGTCAGACCGATATATGAAAGTGCCTCCCAGTCACCAGATCCTCTATATTTATGTGCTCAGTTTCCAAAAATGAAGGATTTTTTTTTTTACTGTATGGAGTATTATGGAGATTTGTGGATTTGTGCCTGTTTTCCTTTCAGAGACGCTCAGGTTCTACCAACATAGTTTTGGAGTGAGAATCCCAGGTTGAAGTGCTGTTTCCTGTGTATTCATAACTCGTACAGCTCCCACCCAGCATTTACCTCTACTTTAAGATATCTGAGGTCTACAGACAAATAAATATATGAGGCTACAGCAGGAATTAAATGAACCTTTACTTTCCATGATGTTCTGTGAAACTAGCAGCAAAACAGACAGTGTCCTTCTAAAAGGAGTGCAGGACACCTGGAAATGGAATAAATCCATCCCTAATCACTACCAAAGTCCTGAGTTTGCAGTAGATGTTCCTCTTATCAAGACCTGTGGCTGGATTTGCTGATATGGGTAATTTCCCAGGTTGTCAGGGAAAGAGGTCATCCAGGGGGGAAACTGTTTCCTGGAAGATGAAGAGCTGCGACCCAACAACGAAATAAGTGTAGGAAAAGATCTGCCTATACAGCAAAATGTTGCAGTTCCTACAATTCCTTAAAATGGCAGGGAGCTGGATGCATCTACTTCTTCCAGCTGCATGTCCCTGTGTCTTACATGACACCCCTCCACCTCTACCAACTGCAACATGTGCCTTTGTGAAAATAACCCCAAAGTGTGTTTATTAAGAGAAAGAAACTGTAGAGTGTATTTTGCTTTTTCTTCCTATTTCTGAATGAATTACTCTCCTGGTTACTCCTCTGTCGTTTCTACTGCCAAGGAAAAGCCTGAATTTGCATTTTGCTCAAATGAGAGCCAGCTGAGCACAAATTTCTTCTATAACCCTTGAAACACTGCAGAGTGAATTCACATTTCCTTTTTTTTTTTTTCCAAGTACTGGAACTGGAAACTTGGCCTTGGGAGTTCTGCTCAGCTACTGCTGGCAGAGAAGCACTGCTGGGTGACATCTGTCATCAGTCACTGCTGAGCTCAAACATTCAGTTCCTAGCAGCAAGTTGTGCTTTAAACAAACAAACAGATCAACAAAAAGGCTCCCAAGAATTCTCCAGTAACAGTTTGAAGCAGAAACGAAATTGAGAATATTTATTCTATTTTTTTTTCAGCCACTCGTCCATCAGAAAAATTCCCATCAAGTGCCACGTGAACTGTGCACCGAGCTCTGCACAGATTAGTTTGAACTGCAATGTGAAAAATGTCAGGCAGCAATTCCAACCAGTCTAATTGTGGTCTGTAGCACTTGTCCAGACAGAGGATTTTAGGGGATACTTTAATCTAGAGAAAATACCTGACGGAAACATGTTTTTTGACACCTAAAGAGAGGTGTATAAAGAAGCAATGCCTTGAAAACTCAGCCTGAGAAATTCTAGAAATAAGATTAACATTTATAATATGGGAAGTGATTAAGTCTAGTGACAAACATCCAGTCTAGCTCTTGGAGACTTTAAATCAGGGATGGCTACTTTGACATCACAAATGTTGAACTTTACACTGATTTAGAATTAATAAAATGATCTGGTCTGGGATGTGCAGGAAGTTTGATCTTAGGACCACCCAGACTTAAAATGCTGACTCCAGGGAAGCAGAGGGGTGCACAGGGCTCTGTGACTGCCTGTGAGGTGGACCAGTTTATTCCACAAGATTATTTAAGGGCTAGACTTGGTTTTAGATGAATCTGAAGCTATTAGGAAGCTCTCTACATCAGAAAGGCAGATGATATGTTAGACAAGAGAGGCTTCAGCATTTTCTACAGAACCTGAGAGCCTCATAAATGCATCTGTTTAAACATTTTACCTCTGGGATTTAGAATAAACAGGTTCCCTTTTTGATTCACCTTAGACCAGGCTGGTTCTCCCACTCTGTTCCCCCCTACCCAAAACCAAAACTACTTGATTATTTATATACTTCCAGTGAAAAGTGTCCCTGCCCATGAAAGGGGGGTTGGAATCATCTTTAAGGTCCCTTCCAACACAGACCATTCTATGATTGAAACTGCAGCTTCTGGGAGACAGGGCTCTGATCCCTGCCTTGTAGCAAAGTTTGTCCTGGTAACACTCCTAAGAGGTAAGAGAATGAAAGGATTTTCATTACAGCTTTCTCTTTCATGTGCTCTAAATGCAAAAGAAAAACACTCAACAAAAAGGGAAGACTATTTTCCCCTGTTTGGATCCTACTGAACCCCCAAAAGTGAAGCTAAATACCTGACTAGAAGGCAGGTATTTTGTCCATGAAGGACAAAAACCTATTTGTATTTTAAAAATGTTCTACACCTGCTGTGGGTGAGAGCGTAAGCGCTGACATGAGTGTGTTAGGTTGAGGTTTAGAACATCATTATTTGTTCTTATTTACCAAATGTCTTACCCACCATATTATCTGCCTTTTCAGATGTGTACTGCTTTTGATTTTTAATTGGTCTTATTTACCAAATGTCTTACTCATTAGACTATCTACTTTTTCAGATGTGTTCCCACCCTGAGTTCGCTGTGAGGAGAACCAACACATCAAACCAGTGTCACACGAGGCCCTCTCAGCACCTTGGTGCCTGTGGCACAGTGTCCAGCACCTCGGCAGAACACTCAGCTGGTTTAGCAAATGGACTTTTCCCTCCTTCATGGCCTGTGAGTCAACCTGGGCACCGGGTAGGGAGATTAAAATTTAGTCACTCGGTGCTAAATCTGGCCTTAATTCTCCTGCTGGAGGAGATGTTCACCAGGGGCTTTTTGTGGTGATGCTAAAACACAATCCAAACAACCCCCAGAAGATGAGGGAGCCCGTCAGAGGCTGCAGTGCCAGTGTGGGAGTCCAGGCAGGCAGGGGCTGTCTCTGGAGATGGATCCCCCTCTGCACCTTCACGGAAACCCAACGTGACATTCCCAGGCAATTCCCACCCAGGCAGGGCAGAACCATGTGATGCCTGTCCCAGACACCCACTGTACTGGAACACCACAGTGTAGATGCCAGTGACAGCAATAAGGGGCAAAACTGCATCAGTTGTGGGGTATTTCACATTTAACCTCATCTTCATGAGCTTCCTTCACCTCTCATGGCTTTGAATTCACAATTAAAGCCCCTGAAGGTGGGAGCAAAACAGACAGTTCACTCTGTGCAGTAGGTTGGAGGCTGGATTGATTGTTTCTTCATGCAATAAAATCCATTTTTTGCTGAATAAAACCCAGATGTTTGCACTGACTGCTTAAGAACCCTCTAACATTTAATCTAAAAAACATCTCCAAGTGACAGTCTGCCCCAGACCTCCTGGTAGTTAAAAATCTAGACAACAAAGCATGTAGTTTTCTAAAAAGGATGTAGCTGTCTAAAGAAATTGAAGTGTATTCTTGAAAAAAGAAAATAAAACCCCCATATATAATAATTAAAAATATGAAGAAATCATCAATAATTATAACTATATAATCATTATATTTTGCAGAATTTTTCCATTATGTTTGTATAGATCTCAATGCATTACAAGCCCCTTCATAGTTTCATATTTCTGGAACTAGCAAAACAAGTATTAGCAAAGTATTAACATCTTTAATATTACTAAGAAATATATTATTTTTTAAATAGCACTAAAAACTTAGTAATTTTTAATATTACTAAATTAAAATGAGTACATTGAAAGTAAAAAACTGTGCCTTAATTAAAAATCAGTGAATTTTAACATTACTAAATAAAACCTAGTAATTTTTAATATTGCTAAAAAAAACCAAAACACCTTGCCCTTGATACTTCAAATTACTCTGTTTTACCAAAAAGTGGGTTAATTTACAGCTTGAAACAGGCAGGCTGAATATTAATGCATTTTTCCCTCTTATTGTTTCAACTTATAAAAATGTCCTTAGCCCATGACAAACACCAGGATGAAAACTGATGGCTTGATAAGCAAACTTTGACCCACAGCCACAGCCCTCTATGTCACCAGCCGGGAAAATTCCAAGAGAAAACGTTTTTGACAATAAGCAATAAAGGAACAGCATTCCAGGGAGGAACTCACACTTGAGGCTGACAAGTAGGCAGGCGATTAAAAAGGAGAGAGTGAATTTTTAATGACCCGGAATGCTCTGGAAGATATGGGTGGTGTAAGTATTGAGAAATTGCAATCAAGAATGGAAACATGATGGAGATGAAGTGCTTGTGAAGCTCTAAAGGTCTAAATAAAGAGAACAAATGAAGTAGTTTTATACTACTCCTTCATTGCATGCAGTAATTTAATTATGTCTTGGCCAAATTTAAGAAGGAAAACTTTGGCTGGTCTTCTGTCCTTTGTGAACTTTTCTGGGAGGACGATTTCTGCCCAGTTATCTTCTCAGACTGACACCCTCTCTTGCCCTGACATCATAGAAACACAGAATAGTTTGGGTTGGAAGGGTCTGGGACCTTAAAGACCACCTTGTTCCAACCTCCCTGCCATGGGCAGAGGCACCTTCCACTAAACCAGGTTGCTCCAAGCCCCGTCCAACCTGGCTTCCAACACCATCGGAACTATATCCATTCCCCTTGTGTGTTTGAACAGTCAGTGCCTGCTATCAAAACCAGCCTGACCTCAGATCCTGTCTCCTTAATTCCACAAAGTGTGGCTTCAGCATTTTGGAGCTGCATGGCAAAGAGGGAGCTTGTAGGGAGGAACAAACAGCTGAAAAAGCCCTTTGCCTGGCAGAGCACGGAGCTCTCTTTCAAATCAGGGGACAAAATATGTGACTGGATGGGGCAGGTCTAACACACACCTTGCTCAGCATCCCCTTGCTCAGATGGCTGGCCCTGACACAATAAGGAAAAGAGAACAAGAACCATTTTTCCCTTGGCATGTCCAGAAATTGTGCACTGGAGGGTGATAGCTCTGATTTTCATCCCATTAATTTGCCTTTCCTTACCGGAAACTTGGCCATGATTTCTTGCATCTACCACTTCGTAGAGCCTTTCACCCAAAGGCAAGAAGATGCCAATTTTTTAAAAATCAGGAATCAGGAGGAGCCCAGAAGAACTGGTGCAAAGACCCTGGTTTGGTGGGCAGAGTCCCCATCCCTCCCTGCCAAACCAGAGCCCACATGTCGACACCATTTAAAGGGGATGCCTCAATTCTTATTCTAATCTTCCTTTTCTAAAAACCCAGATTTCTCTGCAGCACAGAGCAGAAGCTGAAGGTGTTTTGCAGGGCTGAAGATTGATGCTCTTATAACAATCAAAAGCACCAAGACCCCCACACCTTAGAGACGGCACCACTGACGTTCCCAAAAGCTCTAGAGAGATTATTAAGATTTCTTGTGGACATTTGACCATGAAGGTGCTTGGCTTTTCTTCCCTCTGCCAGCTTCTGCAGTCCTTAAGCCCTAGCACTTATTGAACTCTCTTTTCTTACGCTGAAACAGAAAAAAAAAAAAAGAAAAAGGAAAAGGGGAAAAATTGTACAAAAAAAAATAAATCCTGCTTTTGTTCTGGATAAAACTAGGTCAGCGTTTTCCATCCTCACTGTCAGTTTTCTGCAGTGTGTTTTATACAAAGCATCATCATTCCAGCAAAAGGTATTTATAAAGTGAGCTTTGACAAAACAATTGTGTATTTTTTTTTTCCCCCAGAAAGGCTTTGGCATCTGTCACTGCCAGGAAAGATTTAAGATCTAGGTAGAATTTTCATCTCTCAGAATAACTTGGCCTATATTGACTAGAACTAATAGATCTGATGTTTTAAAACCCCTTGTGCAGCAAAGAGCTATAAATTGCAGCTGTTTAGAAATCCCCCTCCTCCATGGAAAATTTTCGGGGGGGGAACCAGAAATGTTTCCAGGATTTATTAACACCCAGCACCTCCAAACCCCCCCAGTTATTTTGATTTAGAGGCAAGAATCTAATGCCACAAGGGAGATGGAGAATGCCAAAAATAGTACCCTGTTGGACAAGGAGGATGCAAAGAACACAACCTACTGGGGACAGGGGGCATGACAGAGGTTTTCATGAAAGAAATAAGAGAGCATTTTCAGCAGAACTGGGGAAAAAAGACAACTTTTTTCATTTCTTCATTGTTTTCAAACAACTGGTGAACCAAGACTCTGTTCCACACATGCTTCAGTGCAATTAGACACAGGGGGAAAAGAAAGTGACACTTGAAAAATTAAAAATAAAGAGAAAAATATCTATAATTTTCTTGTCATCTGTTTTCAACATGCACATAATCAGGGCTAGTTAAGGCTTATCGTGCACACACAGAATATTCACTCCAGGGCATTTACTCCATTATGGTGACATGTAACCCAGTGGAAAGGCAATGTCTCCACTTACCCCACTCTTCCCTCTTCACTAGGAATATCCTGTGACTGTAGCAGTCTCAGAGCTTCTTACCTGTTCAACAAAAGAGGATTTGGAAGTATAAGATGCAGCTTAGTTGCAGATGTTTAGCATCAGTTCTCCAGTCAGATCATCCTTTAAATGATTAGAGTCATTCAGTGGTGGTGCATCAAACAAGGCCAGAAGACCTACATCAGGGACAGAGATGAAAGAAAAATGGACTGAGAGGATCAGAGCCCTACTTCTCATTAATAAAAGTGGGATACAGGACTGAGCAGCAAGATGGGAAGAGCCAGAAGAGACATGCATGAAGGAGAAACACAGAGACCTGCACTGGTAAAACTAAGAGATGGATGAAAGTCAAGGGTTTGTCTGTGGAAACATCAGTGAAAGTATCACAATCTGACTGCATTTTCACTGAGGTTCTTGCTCTTGGGTAGGGTCAGATGAGAAGACAGAATGAGACCTTAGATGGAGGGAGAGAGGACAGGCAGAGGGAATTTCAGGACATCCCGCAGCTCTGGAGGCAAGGCTGGAGCCAAGACAGAGCCATAAACTAGTTAATCCCAAAAACTTCATCTGAACTGTCCTAAGGCAAACATACCACCACAAAAAGTTCCTGCAGCCCTCTAATAGCTCAGCATCACTCACAGCAACCACAGCACATCCAGCAGAAGAGTGAGGTTAGTCAGTAAATAAACATTATGTCAAATCCCAAAGTCCACCTGAGTCTGATTCACCTCAAAAACACAGTCCCCATGTCTTCAAACACAGCCAAATTCTTTACAGGAAAGAAAGTCTTTGCTTCCCTGGGTGTTGTAAACAAGTAAATAAGTCTAGCAAAATCCAAACACAATTTGGCAGGATATAATACTTGTTGGAGATAATCCTACCTGCTGAAATTTCCTTTTAACCTCAGTGAAGACTCCAGTAGATGTTAAGTATAATCAGGACAGATACCAATTCTCTCCCACTGGAAATCAGAGGGAACAGTCTTCAAAAATATTTTTCTTTCGTGTCAGGGCACGGCAGCAAAGATAAAGTTCTAGAAATAGTACCTTTGGGCAATTTTCTCCTGAAAAGTAAGCTGGGTGATTTTGGCTGTGGTAGATCCCCCAGGGTAATAACAACATTACCCTTAATAATCTAACATAAAGATAACCCTGACAGCATTAAATTCAATGCTCTTGGGTGCGTGGTGTGATTCTTGGGGTTGTCCTGTGCAGGACCAGGAGTTGGACTCAATGATCCTTATGGGTCCTTTCCAACCCAGGAGATTCTACTAGTCCATGATTCTATGGACATGATTCAGCCCAAGCTTTTCAGGCAGTGGAGAAACGGGGATAAACAGAATCCCCCCAAAGTAGGGGGGTTGGAGATTCCCACAGCAGGAGTCGGTCTGATTTCTTCTGAATCCATAGTGGCTTGGGAAGGGCCATGGGCAAAGATGTTGTTGATGTTTCTTACCAGCTGAAATCCCCTCACTACAGCTTCTGCCTTGCCACCCAGCTTGAAAATGGCTCTCAAGTATTGCAGGATGGGGATGGCTCTTGTGGTCATCTGAGGATGCAAATGGATAGTCCCAAGATTCCACAAAGAAGTATTCTGGAAATGCCCATTGTGTTCTATGAAGTGTTTATTCAACTTCAATTAAAGCTCTGATCAGGCACTAATTGTAAATTTTCTTGCAATCCAGCATGAGTTCCCTGATGATTAAAGGACTGATATTGCTTTTATTAATTATCATTTCTAGCATGGAAGACTGCAATGTGATTCCCTCTACAGAGGTAGGTGCCATATATACCCTCCTGAAGAAGCATCCTTGGCCCTAGAAAACTTAGAAATCTAAACAGACAGTGCAGACAAAAGAACTACCATTATCTTCCTTTTCCAGATGGGGAACTGAGGCACAGAGAGATTAAGTGACTTGCCAACATCTGTGGAAGAATGGAGGATTAAACCTTGATCTCCTGAGTCCAAGTCTGGTGTTCAGTCACCGGACCAGCCTTCCCTCTCCTGCTAATGTGTTATTGCTATCATCTGCTCAGTGGTTGTTCCTACCCATTTCTACCTAATCCCTTTTCAAGGTGGCCCTTTGGGGACTGTTATTTATGTGGGTCAGGGCTTGATACAGCCATGCCAAAGAGGGACATTCTGTTCTGTCCTGTGGGCACCACAGGCTCGGCTGGAAGGTGCCATTTCTGGGTGCCATCGCAGGAGCAAGGACTTACAAAGTCATTCCTACTTCAAGGCAGGAAAACCTGCCATGAAATCACTGGGCAGAGGGAAAGAGGAAGCTGACTGCTGTGGCTCTGGCTGCATATGCAGCTCCCATCCCAGCAAAGTCAAAGAGTGTGTTCGTGTAGGAAGGAGGTTTGTAAGACAAGAAGAAAAATGTCTTGAAAGCTGAATGGGTCTCTGGACTCGATCAGTATTTATTCCTTGTGCTGCAATACCACCTGCAGGGCTGGACACTGAAGAGAAAAGAGGATCTTATAACCCAAGGGGGCAGGTCCCAGCCCTCAGCCTCCATGGAATACTTTCTGATGGCTGGGGAGAGTTGGGATGACAGGAGTACTCCACGCTGCATCACTGCACACATTGTGCAAACCAGTCCCCTCAAACCCAAGCAAAAAAAAGCCCCAAAACCTGTATGGGATGAGGGCAGCAACAAAAATAAGTCTGAAAACCGTCCTTGAGGCAGAAAGCTTCAAGTCCTCCCGAGGACTCGAGTCACGACGCTGTTTCCCGTTTGCAAAAGGTCAAAGCTTTTTCCTCCTCCAGCCCGGGCACGCAGACCCCATGAGGGGCTGCCCCACATCCCCCCAGCCCGTGCCATAATGGGGGGTGAGGAGGGGGCCAGGCCAGGCCCTCCCCTCGACGCCTGTCACCCCGATTGCGGCGGGCGAGAGATCACAGGCGGGCGGCCGTATCTGCTCAGGAGGCATCAGATGGCGTCGGAGCAAGGGTAATCCAGTTATTTTTAGAGAAGTTTTTCCACTCGGAGATCATACACACTGCAGATCACAGAAACACATGCAAGCATGAAATTTTCATTTTTGAGAGTTCTTTTCCCGGGGCTTCCCCTGTAAAGCGGCGGTGAATGGGGAAAAGCTACAATCATGACAAGACAATTACAGAGGGGTTTTTTTTGCTAAGCATGAAACTTGGGGGGAAAAAAAAGTGTTTAGGGAAAGGGAGGAGGAAAAAAAGGAAAAAAAGTCATTTTTGTCCACTTGTGTTGTTCCACTGAAGCAGAATTAGACATCACATCACATAAGTGAGTTTTTAAATCATAATTGGCTTCAAAGTGCCTGAGAAAATTAAAGAAATGTTTGAGTTTGGGCTACTTTTCCTGGTTTGGTTCTTTCAGTGACACAGTGTGTATGCAAATGGGGAAACAGCCTTCACCCTCCTAAATGCTGCAAAACACACACATACACTTGTGCTTTTAGCTTGAAAGGACTGGCAGACATACATCAGGATTTGTGGGATTATGGTGAGAAAGCAGGAGTGATAACTTTGAAGTTCTTTAAAAAAAAAATTAAATAAAATGGTGAAAAGACAGAAAACTGCCAGTGGTTCTTCTCTTTTTGGAAAAGCCCCCCAGGAAAGAGCTAGCATGGAAAATGAATCGCCTCTCATCTTCCAGAGAGGCAATTCCTCCCCTTCCAGTCTAAGTTCACGGACATGGCTGTGCGGGGAGCTCAGACGCTGCTTGTCTGAGCCCTGCTTAGCATGTGGATAAACAGAGGGGTTGGTTTCTACAATGGGCAGCCACAGAAAACTTCTTAAGTAGCAAATATTCCCTGCAAAAGGAATAACAATTGTACATCCACAAATGCAAAACAGAACCAATTTGGTATTGGCGAGAAGTGTGTGATCGACACTGCAGGTGATGGTTGCATAGCTGGGAATTTTAACTCTGGGGAAGGTTTCTAACTTGATTCTCATTAAAGCAGGTCCTGTCTTGGTGTTGGCATCTTCTGATGTAGCAACAACTGCCTAGAGGTTTTTGCACCTGCCCTATTCATCACTGCAGTGCCCCAGCAGCTTTAAGGAAAAAAATAGAGATCCTGGTAAAAAACAAGCCCATTGATCCACAGCGGAGGGAATCAAGAGGTTAAAATTTGCTCTGAAACTTTTCAGCTGTCCTTATCCCAGAGGCAGGTGGTTTAGCTCTGATCACTTCAGAGGAAAACATCGTAAACAAGAAAGTCTAAGAGGGTTTACCTTGATTTTGTAGCATCGCAGAATCCCTTTGGGTCTCTCGTCGCTCCATCAGCAACATTCAGCTGCGCTCCAAGGTGGGAGTGACACGCTCAGCCTCCTCCAGGTCTAGAGACAACACAACAAAATAATTTGTCAAATTGTCAAAACTTAACAGACATGGTAGAGGAGCAGGCTGGGGAAATTTGGATAGACTGTGCCTTCACCCCGTCCTAATCTCACCACTGGAGGCTGTAAACATGATGGGTAAAGTGACAGTCTGGCTACAAATCTGTCTGGCAGCTTCATTAGACATCTTTCGCCTGACTGATTAAACTGCATTTAAGACCCACTTTCATTTTTTCAAGTCTTTTGTTTAAATTAAAAGGTCATGTTTTCGAGTGAGTGATCCTCTGCCCTCTGCAGTCTCCTGCCACAATACAGTTACATTAGTACGAGTGTTGCACAAAGCGGTGTGAATGAGATCCACAGACACCAACAAATGTCGCAGCCAGCGGAGGCTAGAGAAAGGGGTTTTTGTCTGTTCCTTGTGTGCCACAGCAGGGAAACGAGCTTGAAAAGTCCCCCAGCCTCAAACTTGGACTATTTCTGCTGTGCACTGGGGGTTTTGCAAAAAGGACCTGCTACTTTTGCGAATTTATTGAAGCAGCAAACCAGGTTTGCCCGGCGTGTCTCTCTCCACCTTGTTTTTGCTGCTGCTTCACCACTCGTGGACTGAAAGAGATTTTTGGTGGTTAGGAAAAAAAAAAAAAAAAAAAAGACCCAGGACCTGGGATTTGGGGTCTAATGCTGCCAAGTACTGAGTGCCATCTGTTCCCACCGGCTCCGAGCAGCCGTGGGGCTGCTCCAGAGCTCACAGGATGGGGCCCCGGCGTGGCAGAGCCTGATGGAGCGGGGCAACTCTCCAGAAGATGTAACATGGCATCTTGGGAGTGCTCCCAGTTTACACCTCAGAGACTCTGGCCTGCAGACAGACCACACTTAACCTGTCACCCCTCAGCCAAGTGCTTGTCTCAGCTCTCAGAAAACAGCAAGTGCACTGGAAACGGTCCTGGCTGCGTTTGAGACTTTGGTTCACTTTGTTTCTAATAAAGTCCATGTAAGGAGTCCCTTATTATCAGTGTTGGTCTCTTCTCCCAAGTAAGAAGCGATAGGACAAGAGGAAAGGGCCTCAAGTTGTGCCAGGGGAGGTTTAGGTTGCATATTAGGGAAAATATCTTCACAGAAAGGGTTGTCAAGCGCTGGAAAAGGCTGCCCAGGTCAGTGGTGGAGACATCACCCCTGGAGGGGTTTAAAAGGACGTGGCACTTGGGGACATGGGTTAGTGGTGACTTGGAAGTGCTGGGGGAACAGTGGGACTTGATGATCTTAGATTTCTTTTCCAACCTAGAGGGTTCTATGATTACCTGTGCTGGAAGGTGATGATTCACCGAGCATCAAACATTCTTATGCCACCATGTCGGTCCATAAAAGTCGCCCATCATGACTTGCACTTTTCCATATGTTTTTGCTGGATAGAGGGGAGCACAGAGATGAATTGGAGGGTCAAGGCATGGAGCAGCCAGTCCCAAGGAGGGAGATGGCTGAGCTGTCTGCTCCTCTCAGGTGAAAAGCAGAAATAAAGGGAATAGAACAAAAGGACTGAAAACCAGGAGCTGGGTCACTGCCCCTGAGGAGTCCTTGCTTCCTGCTGGGAAGTTTAACTTCAGCATGAAGGGGGCAGTTTAGTGCTTTGTACAAGAGCCCACTTTTCACCAAGGGGATGTGAAAGGTGACTGAATTTTCACTAAATAAAATAAACCTTTCACAACTCAGACTGTACTCTGACCTGCTGTGCCCTAAACTGCAATTCTCTTAACTGAGAACATTATAAATGTGACTTAATAGACTGAACTATAGTTTGGATTGCAATATTCATTGCATCCTGTGTCTGGCATGTCTCCTCTCAAGTCTTTTTTTTAAATAAAGCAAATTGCAGTGGAATTTTGGTTGTGAAATTGTACACAAGAACGTATTTGGTGGAGGATTGTTTCCCTTCTTTTTAAGGGTCTATTGAATCCTCAATAATTACTGAGGTTTTCTGAAGTGGTGGTGACATCAGAATCTCCCAGAAACGGCGTTTCCATTGGATTGCAGTGGGATTCCAACTATAACAAGCACAGGTACACAGGGATATTGCAAAAACAACCCTGCTGTCTGCTTATTGCCAGGATCAAAGGCTGGTTAGGTAAAACATCTGCATTAGTACTCTGAAATCAAACTGCCTTTTCTGACCCACTGGAACAGAAGCTGCTGCAATCCTGTAGTGTAACATTTGCTTTAGGACTACATTTCTCTAATTGATGTGCCCAAGAGCCACATGCAGGTATTGACAGGAGAACAGACCCTTTAGCATTTAAAAGGAAATCCTTGACATTTCTGTCTCAAACAGTAAGTCCAATTATCCTCCTTTTGCTCTCTTCCCCAGCCAGAAATCTGAAAGGCAGAAGCAAAACTAGAATACACAGTAAAATTTTCCAATTTGTGTGGATTGCTGTAAGTAAGAGCAGTGAATAAACACAGTAATAGGTAAGAATATTTTGGATATCAACAGGACTTGAGCAACCTTTACGACTTTTCCAAATGGGCTTGCTTTTGTGAAGCCACATCTTGCAAGTGAGTGTTCTTTATTAAAAATGAAATAAGGTGATCTTTCTCTCCCAAAATCTAAGAGAAATGGTTCTGAATTCACCCTTTTTTTTCTTCATACAAACTGGTGTTTTTTCACAACTGGTTGACTATGAATAGTCACAACCATTCCAGAAAACCATCCATTTGCACTGCCAACAATTATATCAGTTATCCAGGCCCTTACATGTCATTTAATACCCACTTTCATAAAGGGAGAGATGAAAAGAACAACTACAATAAGATGCAATTAATTATGGATATGTTTAGAAACAGCCTAATGAATAATAAACAATGTTTTATTTCTCCCCACCTATGACACAGTGGCAAATAATTAAGAATCAAAAGAATTCAAAGTATTAGGTAACAGTCAGAAAACTTGTGCAAGATTTTTTTCCTGCTGCAGTTTAATTGGTTCATTGTTCCCATGAACTATAAACCACGGGGTTGATAGCGGTGCTAAAGTTTGCCTCTGTAAAGGAAGATTAACATATTCGGGAACTTTACCCTAATCCTTGTTTTGCGTTAACTCAAGCAGATTGGATTAGTAATTCTTACCTACCACCCACTAGAAGAAAACTGGGTTTCTTTTCTCAGACAACTGGCTGCATTGTACCTCGGTGTGCATTATCTGCACTGAAAGCGTCCTGCAGAAAGAAATGATGTGAAGTGAAAGGGAAAAGGGTTTTACACTGTGATGGCAAGAAACAATCGCTGACGTCGCAGGGCCTGAACTCTGCTGAAAGGTTAGACCTGCTCCTGCCCAGCTCATGTGCTGCTATTTCAGGCAAGATGAGAATAAGCCTTCCCCAAAGTTCTAATTCAGGAAAATAATGGAAGCTTAGGGGAGTTGATTTACAGGTTCTGATTTGTTTGAGCGGCCCAGAGAGGGAGCAGAGCTGGTTTTGGGGTTCTGCTCTGCTGAGTGTCACTTGTTAATGATGGCATTGTAAACCCACTGGGCTCCCATGTGCCCAGCTGAGCCTGGGAGGGGGGCAGCTGCTGTGGGAAGCATCCCACGCTGGTGGTCTTCCTGGTGCATGGACACAGTCCAAAACGGATGATCCACAAGTATCACTATAACCCTGGGCCCATGGAAATATCCCACTAAATAGTTAGACCCAACAGGCCTCTCCCATCCTGCTGGTATCCCATTTTCACTAACCAGAATCAAAGAATCACAGAAAGGTTTGGATTGGAAGGGATCTTAAAGATCATCTTGTTCCAATCCCTTGATCGGAAGCAGCGGAAGGCAGGGACACCTTCCACTATCCCAGGTTGCTCCAAGCCCCATCCAACCTGGCCTGGAACACTTCCAGGGATGGGGCAGCCACAGATTCTCTGGGCAACCTGTGCCAGGGCCTCACCACCCTCACAGCCAAGAATTTTTTCCTGATATCTCATCTAATCCCGCTTTCTGTCACTTTAACTGCCTGAACAAGTCCAGGTCCTGTTTGTTCTGAACTCAGTGCCACATTTTCATGTCAGGAAAGAAGTTGAAGTTACTTGTTCTGTTTGCAGTTATTTTTCTCTCAATTTTGTTTCCTCTTAGAGTCTGTAATCCAGATCCTCCTTCTCCCTCTCCATATACAAGAACTATCCCTTTGCTCCAACACAAGCAGGACAAGATCCAAATGAGAGGAAAACGCTGACACTGACATGAGGGCCAGCAGAAGGACTTGATACCATGCAGGTTTCTGTGAAGATTCCAGATGCTTCACAGCATCCCTTTCTTACAGATATGGACACACTTGGCCAGGCTCTTTCCATCATTCATCAACAAGTTATGCCACAAAATGTGAGGACACTTGCAATAAGCAGAATCAAACTCTTTTGCACAATATTTATGAGCAATCTGACAATCCCAGCTGAACTCAACAGCTCCATGGATCACATACACACACACATGGGCCAAATCCTTCAGGGCCATGGAAGAGCCCAACACAAACAATGATTCCTCTCCAAACTCCATCCAACCACAAAACTCTGAAACTCCTACTAAACATGGCAGCAGCACTTAGAAGGTATAGAAAGGCAACTCTTTGCTTTCTTGTTGGTGCTGGTTGCTTCTGCACTTCAGCAGAGCTGATGGTCTTCCCATAATCATGGCCAAAAATCAATGACTGTTTGGGTTGTTTCTCCCTTTTTTTTATACTAAGCAATGATTGGGATAGCTTTAAAAATAGTAAGTTTCCAGGACAGGGGAAAATAAAGAGTTAGCAAATACATGTGTCCTAATCATTGAAAATATTTGGCACAGGCACAACTAAAGTGATGAGCTTTGTGTTAAACTACAGTGAGCAACAATACGGATTTTATGGGTGAAGAGCAATGTCACCTACTAACTGTATGTGGAGGAGACAGCTGGATAAATGGTGGCCCATTTTAACCTGGATTACTAATTGGACCTCAGTAGTTATCAATAAAACCTGTTTACTCAGTATTTGTCAATAAAACCCATTTACTCCTGCTCATTAGCAGAGAGGGATATTAATTACCTCTGCACTTGGGAATGAAAGAGAGCACACTGAAGAAGCTTCAGCTATTTCCCCCTCCTTTCAGCCCACTGCTGTCTCAGGTGGCCCAGGACCAACTTTTTCATTAGGCCAAACCTGATATTTTGGAAAGAAGTAGTTCACCAGGATGAAAATCACTGAGACAATACATTGGTCTGAGGTGCCTTGTTTCAGCATCTCAAAGGTAAAAGAAAAAGCACCCTCCTCAAACTAAAAACAACAGCAAAGACACATGAGGTTGAGACCAAACTCTGTTCACCAGCCCAGCTGCCTGCAGTGCTCACCCTCTGACCCCCTTCATTTTGCCATAGAAAATTAAAATTTTGGGATGCAACGTATATGGAGTGCATCCTACAGCAGCATCCTGACCTCATACAGACCTCAGTGCAACTTTAAAGCTCGTTAATTTATAGCCAGAGCTGTAGGGAGTTAATTCCCAGTGTCTGGGGAACAGCAAGAACACCCCAGGGTGCCCCAAGGGTCCCACAGAACTCGAACACATCCACTGTATTTCCCAGGGGACATTTGGGGATTTTCAGGAACACATGAACTACCTTTTGAGCTTTGTACTGCTACCACTTGAAACCTTTTTATTCCTGGGAAAACCCTTTCTTCTGCCATATCAATTAAAGAAAAATGAGGAGAGGATCAATAAATTACACAGATGCCTTGTACTGTCTGTTATGGGAGCTGCTGGTATGAATTTTTCACCTTCCTTTTCCATGGAAAAGCTATGCCAAACACTCTGCATATCGCTTACTGTTTGGGATTTTATGAAGGGGGGAAAAAAAATAAATAGAGCCTCCAAGTACTAATTTCAAACTGTTGTAGTGAACTCTCCCCCTTTTTTATTACATAATGGAGCCTTTTGTCCTCAGTTTTCCATCTGTTTGCTAAGCATTTTTCACTTGAAGACTCAATTAGGACAAAAAACCCCCACACAATCATTCAATTCAAAAATTAATTTGGAGATCAAGGGACTGACTTAGGCCTATACCAGTGACTAAAAGCGATTCAGGCTTTGTCACATGATCCAAGAGAACTGAGCAACAACAGTTTAGCTGCTTTAATCCTGCTTAATTTGAGTGCAAAGAAATT
Source organism: Pachyramphus minor (assembly GCA_013397135.1). Lineage (NCBI taxonomy): Eukaryota > Metazoa > Chordata > Aves > Passeriformes > Tyrannidae > Pachyramphus > Pachyramphus minor. The sequence goes on along the minus strand of VYXB01003408.1, from coordinate 200,532 downwards.
CACATGTGCTCCTAAGAACATTTTGCGAGTACACTGTGTCCATTTTTCTAGGTCCCCACGTCCAAAGACTTTGTTTCATTGAGAGCTCATGACATCCTTGATTAGCAACCCCCGTGCAGACAAATGAAACACACATTTTGCAGAGGTACTGAGTGACCTACTCAGAAAATACCCTGCTGAGGAAGAGGTGGTTTCAGATAACATGTTTTACAAGCACCAGAGGTAACAAAACCAGCACCTTTCGGGGTTTTGGCAATGAGGCAGGTCCCACAGAGCCAGGGGCTGGATAAAACAGAGGTTCCATCAGTAATCCAAAGGGTATATTGAAAGAAATAATGCAACTAAGTCATGGGAGGTCTTAGAAATATTATATATTAGTAGTTTTATACCTTTTTTTCATATTTTGCATAGTCTGTAGGGTTGTTAGCAGAGAAATCCTACTGTCTTGCCTGTTATCACCACCTAGCATGAGTGTGTGATTCCATGGCCTCCCTATGGGGGTAGTAGCCCACCAGAAGCTTGGCTACAGCCTGTTTTAGTGGGGACAGCCAAGTAAATTTTCATTAGGTGAAGCAAAACTTGCAAAAACCCCATCCAGCAAACACACGCACACATACCCTTCTGCTCTCTAATGCCTGGGTCTGGAAGAACTTAATTAAAAGTCAGTTGTGAGATTTCCAAGAAAAAAACCTGTAATCCCTTACAGTAAATGTGCTGTGGTTGTTCTGGGTTGGCCCTTCCTCTCCCCCCTGACTGGTCTCATGGTGGGACAACATAATCTGAGAGATCAAAAAGCTGAAACTGGCCATGCTTGGTTTTCATCCTCCCTCCAACAGAGCAAGTGGCAGCGGAGGGGACGTGACCTGGTTGATCCAAGTAAGGAGCCTTCCCTGGCAGAAACCTCCTTCCAGTGCCTAAAGGGGCTCCAAGAGATCTGGAGGGGGACTTTGGACAAGGGCCTGGAGTGGCAGGAAAAGGGGCAACGGCTTCACACTGACAGAGAGCAGAGTAAGATTAAATGTTAGGAAGAAATTCTTCCCTGTGAGGGTGGTGAGGCCCTGGTCCAGGTTACTCAGAGAAGCTGTGGCTGCCCCATCCCTGGAAGTGTTCAAGTCCAGGTTTGATGGAGCTGTGAGCAACACGGTCTAGTGAAAAGCACCCTTATCCACAGCAGGGAGGTCGGAACTGAATGATCTCTAAGGTCTGTTCCAACCCAGGCCATTATATGGTTCTATGAAACCTCCCTTAGAATCATAAAATCATTTAAGTTGGAAAGGACCTCTAAGATCGAGTCCAACCATTAACCATGTCCAACCAACTGCACTTCCCAGGAGCATGATGGCAAAGGACAGCTTCTGATTTTACCCTCTTGCCTGCTAGAGAAGTGCAACACAAAGGTGTAAATCTTTTCCTCCATCCCTTTCAATTCCTAGATGTCTGTTGAGGAGTTGCATGGAGTGGGTTGGCAGGCCCCTGCTTAACTCAGAGAGAACAAAACTGTTAAGTTCTTCAGCTGAAAAAAAAGTGTGGTGGGGCAAGGGGATGAAAATGGAATGAAGAATCCAGAGAAAACTCCTGGGCAGCAGTCTTAAGTGAGGCAGGACAACAAGGCTCTGTGATTCAAGGCAAAACTTGCTCCCTTCCTGCTGCCCTGCTGGTACCTGGAGTCTCCAAGCCTCCCTTTCCAGGTCTGTGACTTGTCTGGCTATAAAGATCCCAATTTTCCATTAAATGTGCAGGTGAGATGGAATCTCATTTCCAGCTGTTGCAGGGCAAGCACCACAGGCAGAGAGAATCATAGAATGTGTCAGGTTGGAAAGGACCTCAAAGATTGTTCCAAACCCCCTTCCAGGGGCAGGGATAGCTGAGATCGAGAGCGAAGAAGTCTCTGTCCTCACCTTTGCCTTGATTTACAGTTACATCAAGATCTGTGGTTAGCTGGCATTTTGGGGGAAAAGTGCCCAGACACAGCCATTGGTAGGAATCGGCTCATTTCCATCACAAACCTCCCGAACGCTGGAAGGTCAATTAAAGAAACAACCAGAAGCCACAAGGACAACAACCCCGTGTCTCTGTTAAAGAAAAAAGCTGCACAGAAAGGTCTGTGTCGGAAACCCAAACTCATTCAGCATCAAAGGGAGAAGAAATAACAAGCAGAGCTCACCCTCCTCCCCTTCCCAGTGTGTTTTATCTCGCCGGAGTGGCGGTGCTGGCGCCGCGCCAGGGATCTCTCCGATAGATCCGAGCGCCGCTGATTAAGAAATGCAACCCAAGTAATTAATGATGGGGGAGGACTGATTCCTGGTGCTGGGACCTGACTCGTTCTTTGCCACGGGTAACCCTAGAAAAGAGTCAATTAGAGCAGGAACTTCCCAACCTTTTCGCCACGGACGGTCCCGCTTTCAATTAAAACGGCTCGCTGGGAACTCCGAGCAGCGAGTTGGAGTCAGCAGGCTGCATCCAGCCTCCCCTGCCTTTGTAGTTTCTGACTGTAACTCTCTGCCATGCCAGTTTTTAATTTGCAAAACTACTGCCTGGATTTCACCCAGGCTTTCGAGTGGGTTTCAGCACTCTCCGTGCTCTGTTCAATATTCTGGACAAGGTTCCGGCCTCTCCAGTCTTAGCAGCAGCATTCAGTCTGATTTTCAGGTCAAGAGTTGGTTCTCCCTGTGTTTATGTTGATAAGGTCCACGTATGTTTATGCTGGGTCAGAATTCTGGGTCACTGTAGGGCTGTAGATGCTCAGTTCTGTCTTCTGGATGGGTGCAGGTTTGTCCATCCTCAGATCATAGTGCAGGGTGGGTTTGGAAGCTGATTACAACCTCCTGGATTCGTTGTCATTTTGGTTCAGCTGGGGTGGCTGAATGAGGTAACCTCTAGATATTTTCCTTCAATATAGAGCAAAGGCAGGAGCTGGGAAATCTAGGCTGTGAAAAACATCTTTATCTGTTGTCTCTCTGTGTCAAAATAATAATATATGACAGAACTGCAAAGGAATCAGAATATTTTTAATTTTTCAGTATACTTTTGTTTGGTATTTTGTTTCTTGGAGGAAATCTGAGTGCTAGGAAGCAAATCTCAATTCTCCCCAGCAAGCCCAAAAGACTCAGAAGCTTCTGACTCGTCCTGTCAGGCTCTGCTCATGGGCAGATTTAAAGCTTGTTTTCCTTTACTTTCCCCTTGAACTTCCAGACTGCCCACGTCCTGTTTAATGGGAAATGTTCAGAACCCACCATGAGATGACACTGAAACCAGGTACAGGTTTAAAATAAAGGTTGATTTACTGCACAATGGGGACTGAGTCTCCTCCTCTGCCCTTCAAGCTCCCATTTGCCCTGGAAGTCTGTAGGCAGCTCCCACACAGGAAAAAGCTTGAAAGGTGTCTCTGTACTGTTTCTTTCACAAGTGGGACTTTGTTTTATTTAGCTTTGGTGTACGATCACATAAAAAGACCACACCACCCTGAGCATCAGCATTACAGTGGAGAGGTTAAGGTCTTAAAATTTATCCTCATTTTGGTCCAGACATAATCAACCTAAACCCCCAAATTTCTGAATATATGCCCTATCACTGGAGACACAAGGAGTTTAGTCTCCTTCCCCACATCCTTTTTTCAGCACATAAAACCAAGGCTCATTTTCATGACACTCTCTTATGAGCTGCACCTCAACTGGAGAAGACATTTTGTAGCCTACAGTGCAGAGGCTTTGCTTTATATTGTCAAAAGTAGCAAGTTCAAGTCCTGTGGTGAGGGTCACATTTTTATAATAAACCCTCTATAACCTTTATTATCTCCTTGTTAAATGGTTCGGCACATTAATTATCATTATCATAAAATATATTTTGCACTGAATGAAAATATTTCAACAATGCTTTTGGCTCAAGAAGCAAAACATGACATGCCATTTTATGAGTAATTTTCATGAAATTTTGCATGCATCCAGATCTTGTGAGGTAGGGAACACACTTTGTTTGAACTTTATAGCCTTCTCATTCAGTTTTCATTAATAATTTTTCCTTCAGTTCTCAATAGGTTGCTCTAGCATTGAGGGAACAATATCAGAGCCCTCCTGTAGCTAATTTAATATCTGTAAATTTCCATGGCTGATAAGCAACAACTGTGCAGATGAACAGAAAAGTAAAACAGTGAATGTTGGAGCAAAAAAAACCCAAAACCCTCACAAATGAAAGTGGAGACTGCAAGATGCTATGAATTGATAATCACTGCAAAAAGTTTGGCTCTTCTTCTAGCAGGAGAACAGTGACTATTATTTGTCCTCCAGAAGAAAATCAAAGGTTTAAAATTGTTTGTGTGTGTCAAAAATCATTCTCTTAATAGACAGAAAGTTCTCTCTTGGGGAGTTTTTCACCAGCCCCTGTTCAGAGCTGTGCTCACACACAGCCCCATCTCGGTAGAGGATCTGGCAAGTACAGCAGTGTTTCCTGGCCCCAGAAATCATTTTCTACCACACCTTTCTCTCTCCCAGTGAAATGCCCTGATCCATAGCTCTGCTCCTCACCTGTAGACAGCCAACTCCCAAATCAAGCTACCTCACCCTTTGCAATCCTCCTGCCCCATATTTCATGACCAATTGCTTGCAAAATCTTTGCATTTTCCCTCTGAACTACATATGACAAGGTTGTTCCCCCACATCCTCCTCACCCCCTAAGCCTGAAAACCAGCCCCTATTCATGATGCTCCTGCCCATCCTCTTTGTCCCTGTGCTCCTTCTCCTTCCCATCCTGCTTTTCTCCACTTGTGCTCTCAGCCACAGGCTCTGAGGAGCACACAGACTGGTTTGGGGTTGAGTTGGGATCCAATGATGCCCAACCCAACTGCTGTGGGTAAGCAGCATCCAGAGCAGCCATGTAACACGGCCCAAATCCCACTCCCTGCCCTCCAACACCACTGCAGGCAAAGTAAAAACACACATTAAGTAAAAAGACACATTAGTTGCAGCTCCACAGTGACAAAACCTTCCAGCTGCAACTCTTCTCCACAACAACTTGTGGAAAGACCCCCTCCCAGGAAAGGACACTCATAATTCCATAAGTTTAAGATGTTTTTTTAAACCCTTGTCTGCACAACACAACTTATTCTCGTGAACACTCCCAGCTGCACAACCCTTCGTTTCAGCCATCAAGGAAAAGAAAAACTGTACTGAGGTGGAGGACGGTCTAATGTGTATTTTTTCACAAGGGTAAGATCCTGTGGAAGGGCCACAGACCTTGCTGTGCTTAAATCCTCCCTGCACAGCAAACTGTAGCCTGTCTGTAGAAAAAAGTAAGCTGGAGTGAGTGGGGAGGGTGTGATTCTGCTCTCACTGCACCAGTCAGGCTTGGTCCTACAAACCAAGCCATCCTGTCCAGACAGGACTGGTGCCTAACCCCGGGGCCACCGGAAAGAAGGGACCTGCAGGAGGAAATAAATTCCCCTGGAACCACGGGACCAACTGTGGTGCTGGTCACCAGGATGTAACAACAAGCAAATTCTTTTCCAATCCTGCAAAATACCCAAAGCCCTGGCAGACCTCACATCTCTAATTAAAAATGGCCATGAATACTTCAATAAACAACGCAATCCATCATGCTCAGGACAGAATAAAGGGACAGGGAGTGGAAAAGAAGCTTTGCCCCTGTCCTATGTGCTGTACTGTATGTGTTTCACCACAGGGAAGCATGTGCTAATTTCTTACCTCTCTGCTGACTGCACTGTCCTTTTGCATAGTTGCTGCTAAACTGCATGAAAGGTATTTCTAATCTCGTGACGGTGACTGAAAAGGGTTGAAGGACACAAATTAAGTCTCATAGCAATAGAGCAGCTCAAGAATGGAAGGTCAGCCAGTTGACTCTTCCCAGAATCCCCTGAACAATGCAATTATTCATGAAGGAAATTTCAAATTATTTTCATTAGACTTCTGTTTTACCAATCTAACCAAAGTGATTAATTAGGGATTAAAATATTTACTCTGCACATGCTGCCTTGGCACGGCACTAGAATATTTAAGCATTGTGCTAAAAGGGTCAGCTGTCTCCAGTACTGTTTGGAATTCATTCTCTACTTTCTGTGTAAAAGGGCATTGACACTCATGTCTATACTACACTTAGGATCCCATTAGGGACAAGGAGTGAAAAATGAGTCTCTCTTCCTGCCCTTGGAGCTGCCCCAAGCTCCCCAACTTCTTTACTCAGGTTACTTTGTGGTAGAAGTAGAGAACAGCAGCAGTGACTACAGCAGGGTATGCAGAGGGTTCAAGGTTTGACACCCATTCCCCAGGACCAGAAAGGAAGAAGATGCTCATGAGAATCTGGAAGGACCAGCTAGAAAAGAGTGTTGGGATGGAAGACACAAGAATAGAAGAATTGGACTTGTTTGGTTCAGTTATCTGGGTTCAGAAGTCCTGCATGACCCTGGGGGAGTTTCTTATTTCAACTCATGCCTCAATTTCTTAATTTCAATTTGATTTTGCCAACATCAGGATGAGAATTTGCCATGCCCAGTAAAGAAGAGTAATGCTTTGATTTGGACCTGCCAGGGAGTAAAACACTCTTTCAGTGAGGTTACCAGGATGTGTCCAGGGGGAAGGTGACACTGCTGCGTGTTCTCGGGTGGACATCTCACATATGTTTGTCTTTACCTGAGCTTTGGGTTCAGCCTTAAATACAATTTACAGGCAATTAGGATATGGTGTATATCAGAGTGGAAGCTTGCATTGGAGCAGGGATTTAGGAACCTCATCCCTCTAAAAATAGAAATGTGAACTTACCCAAAGCAGCAAGTGCTTTCACTGGATATGAAGTTGAGAGACAGGAACAACACTTGGCATCTCCCTGTGAAACAGTGAGTTGGAAATGCTGGGCTTGCTGTGTTCCCTTTCCAGAGCTGCAACTAGCAACCCCAGGTCAGAACCTGGGTCAAATCCAACTCCCACTGACCTTCAGAGGCTCCTGGAAACCATTTGCAATTCACCCCTCACCCCCATTTGACTAACTGAATCCAAAGCAATGGGATGCATAACAAGGAAACACTCCAAAAAGGGTGAACTTGAGAGACCATGTGACTGACGGTGCATGAGGCCACAAGGGCTCCATCAGTCTGCACGGGGGTGGCTGGATTTGGCTCAGCACTGAGGGTTCTGGTGGCTTTGCTGACACATCTGACACACCTCAGCCAAGTGTGTGCCTCTGCAGGATGGTTAAAATGCACAGCACCTCAGAGCTGGCGAGTGCTGCCACTGCAACCTCACCGAGATGAAAAAGATGTATAACAGGATTTGCATTCCTTTCCAGACTGACTGCTGCAAGCAAACATTTCAGCACTTATTTGTTACCAATATTATTAGAAGTCTCAACCCATTTCCTGGCTGGGCCATGTTTCCTCCAGGGGACTGAAGTCACCTGTCACTTTCTTTCTCATGTTACTTAATCGTTTTAGTCCAAGCAGCAAGCTGCCAATCATATTTAATATTTAGTCACCTTGAATGCATTGCTACTGATTAAATAGACTGCTATTTCAGTAAACAACTCGTGAGAGAATACTTACAGCTTCATTATAATTATTCCACCAGATATTAGAACATTATTCATGTGTAAGTCCAAAGAATATTTAGGTCTTCTCCTATTTAGTTCACAAACAACATTTTAATTGCTGCCATATTAGCAGAGCTATCAGTACTAATTGGATAATACCCCTTCAAAGATTTTTTCTTATAGCAACCTCTTTTGCTCACATGCTTTTAAAGTGTCTCTGGTTTTGAGGCTCTCTGCTGATTACCCACAAAGAAATTTACCCTTATGAGTTTATCAGCCAGGAACCTCTCTCTCTATGTTTTTTTTTTGGGGGGGCAGGGGATCTATTGTTTGCATACAGGGAAACAAGGGGCTCCTACATGAGGGAAGAAGAGGATGACAGGACAAAGCCTGTGCTGCAACTCATGGCAAAGGCATGGTAACAATCCAGGTCTCCTTAGATCTTCCATACCCTTATCCAAAGTACTTCCCCTTCCCTGGGCCATGTACTCCTGGGGGCTTGGAAGATCCTTTTAGAACATCCTGGCAAAGTTCATTAAGAGAATCATAGAACCACAGAACAGTTTGGGTTGGAAGGAACCTTAAACACCATCTCATTCCAGTCCTCTGCCATGGGCAGGGACACCTTCCACCAGCCCAGGTTGCTCCAAGCCCTGTCCAACCTGGCCTGGAACACTTCCAGGGATGGGGCAGCCACAGCTTCTCTGGGCAACCTGTGCCAGGGCCTCACCTCCCTCACAGGGTACAATTTCTTCCTAATATCCAATCTAAATTTACCCTTCTTCTACTGAAAGCCACACAAGTAAACTTGCTGTTAGTAGACTTAAAAGCAGGGTCTTGCTTCCAGCAGAAATATCTTACAGGGTCCAGAGTTTAAGAAGTATTAGAAAACAATGCAAACTGAAGCTGGGTAGCAGGTTTTGACAAATTACATGATTAATAAAGGTCTTTGCACACTAATGGCAAATTTAATGAGTGATCTTCGCCAGGAAAGGAGAGGTGAAGGAGAAATTTCAGAAAAATAAAGATGTTCTGTGTCACCACCATCTAGGCAGGATCTTCAGGCCCTGCTTCTAGAAGGAAGGTTTTGTTCAGAAATCCAGATAGGTTCGTTTATCAAAGGAACAGATAATTACAAGTGTTTGTTTCGCTTCAGTGAGAGAAAATGAGAAATTGTTACTTAAGGTTGACCCAAACATTTCTCCTTGTTTCCTCCCACTCCACTCACCTCCTCTCTTTCCTCCCTCACAGTTTTTTCAGTTTGACCACTGAACTGAAAAATTAATTATTCTTACAGCTCTATTAAAGGATGACTTATGCCAGGCTGCTTGCAGCCAAGATGATGTATATTAAATATCTCTATTTCTTATTTGTTTTGCCCTTTCTTTTAACATCTATACTTTATTTTGATAATTTCAAAATTCCCAAGTGCTCATAGAGTGCTGTGGACTGTACATTAGGAAAATATGTGCTAAAATAAAATAAAATCCCTATAAACACTAACACGAATAATGATGATAATAATAATAATAATGCTGATTTTGAACCAGGAAGGTAATGGTAATAATAATGCTGAATTTGAACCAGAAAGGTAAAATTACCTTATCAGTTCATAATCAAAACTTTGTGTTACATACAAAATCTTTGGGCGCACACAGGTTTCACTGTTGCACAGTGATGATTATCTGGGTAGGAAAACAGCCTAAAATGCAAAAAAATAACCTTAATGCAGCTGGTTAAGAGGAGCAGCACACAAGTAAAGCACGAGGAGCACTTATGTTGCCTTTTACTTCTGCTGTTTTGCTTTTGTCTCTCCTCACAGCAATGCCCTGCCCTGGGATGTTTCACTGTGTAGCAGCAGGGATCCAGGGCCACCCCTTTGCAATCCAATAGCACCCCACCTTTATGCACAAAGTGAGGCAATTCCAGGATTTGGGCTGTTTCTGTTTCTAAGAAACAGCAAAATTTGAGCAAAGGACAGCACGAAAGGAGAGTTCCTGCAGGAGAAACTTCTGAGCACAAGCAATGGTAGGATGGGAAGAGACACCACACACAGCTGGGGGAAAGGCAAGATCCAGCAGGTAGGATAAAACCATCAGCTGCTCCTCCTCCTATGGAGACAGGCTGGGAGAGCTGGAGTTGTTCAGCCTGGAGAAAAGACCTGCAGAGAGACCTTACAGCCCCTTCCAGTGCCTAAATGGGCTCCAAGAGAGCTGGAGAGGGACCATGGACAAAGGCATGGGAGAATGACTTTAAACTGACAGACAGCAGGGTTAAATTAGATGTTAGGAGAAATTCTTGCTTGTGAAGGTGAGGTCCTGGCACAGGTTGCCCAGAGAAGCTGTGGCTGCCCCTGCATCCCTGGAAGTGTCCAAGGCCAGCTTGGAACAACCTGGGATAGTGGAAGGTGTCCCTGCCCATGGCAGGGGGTTGGAATGAGATGGTCTTTAAGGTCCTGTCCAATTCAAACCATTCTGTGATTCTATGATCTTCTTTATAGCTCAGTCAGATCTTCTTGATTTCTCACTAATCTTACAAGATCCTTGTGTAAATTACTCAGGGAGGAAGGTAGGGAACATGTGGCTTGAGAAACAGAGCGAGGCAATCAACAAAAGTAGTTTCCAGCGAGAACTAACCACACCTTGTTCATTATTTGTCTCTCCCCATCCTCTCGAGAAGGTCTGTGCTTTGGCCACTCACTGTTTGAGTCAGTTAAACTTAGCTTTCCAGCAGAAGGACTTGAAAGTGGGAGAAAAATGGAATTTTGGCCCAGTCAGAGGAACTCTAAGTACCTCCACCAGTCCTGACCTTTCCATGGCCACAAAGCCACGGATGGATGGATCTGTCCACTCCTACATCAGAGACTGCATGTCCAGTTGAGAACCAGCAAGGCTGCAGGGTTCACTGCAGGTGTAAAACCAAAGGTGGAACAGCTGGAAGTAGACACGATCCATTCTTGGATCCACACTGGAAAAGTACTGCATTGCTGGGAGAGAAATGTTCCCAAATCCCCCCAGCTGCTCCTCTTTGCTTGTCTCAGCCACACTGACACAGACCAGGGGTTCTAAACACAGAAAACCAAAAGATCAAGTAAATTACATCATCTTGAGGCTAGTTCAGGGTGTAGAACACATCCACTGTCCTTAAACTGACTGAGAAGTTCTCACTTTTTCCTCTCATTTAATTTCAATCAGGTGAATAGAAACATCCACTTTCCAGCCCAGCTAAGAGAGGTGGCAGGAACAAACATTAAAATGCTCAGAACATCTTAAAGTGCAGAGTTAGAGCTTTCTATTGTTGTTTTATAACTTTGCTTTAATCAACTTTTTATCCATTGACTCCCTTGCAAGTTCCAACCAATATAATTAGTGCTATCTAAATTAGTTATCACTCAAAATTACTTCCTTCTTGGAAAAAAACAGTTTTATTTTTAAATCATAGGTGTTGCCATAGGCTGTGCTAGAACTATATGCATGGACACATTTTAAGTAGATAATATTTTTAATCCTAATTAAAAAAAAAAATTCCTCCCTCCATAAAACATTAAGATTTGTGAATGACCTTATTTTAATTTTGATAGACACATGGTAACAATCAACTGATTTTCATTCATATACGTACTGTGCACCTTCCATTGAAGCATTTAGATTGTTCAGCTAAGCTCTGATGTTTTCATTGTCAGGTTTATTCTCATTCCATTGTACACTTGATGGAGAGCAGAGGAGCTGAGATTTCCAAAGGGTGCCTGTTTCAGGACCTGCTATTTACACAGTGCCATAAACAAGCAGGACTGTGTCTTCCCTGGTTGCCCAGCCCCATCAATACCTATTGATTTGGAAGTGAAGTGCAAGTACAGCAGTGCATCTGATAAAACACACAGATAGCTCACAGCAGCATGAGCTGAGAATGGAGATGGCAAGATATCAAACGCCCCAAATGTGGCTTTGGGCCCAGGACATGCCCAGAGTGACTAGTGCTTCTGGCCACTCCAAGGAGATCAAACTGAGTATTCAAAAGTAGTCAAAAAGATAATTTCCTGGCTTTGAAAATGTTGGCCCTCATGGAAATTTTTAGTCACACAGTTTTGGAAATACTGCCTGGAGATTTGATACGACTTAGGGGCATGTTTCAGTGGTGGGCTTGGCAGTGCTGGGTTAATGGTTGGACTTGGTGATCTTAGGGGTGTTTTCCAATTGAAATGATTCTATGATTGTGTGATTCTACACCCTCACACTGTTCAGGCCATTGGGAGCCATGGAAGCCCAGCTCTACTGCAGAACAGTTGTTTGTGGGTCTGCTCTGAGTAAATTGCAGAAATAGGTTTTAGCTGTTGACCCCTTGATATCTTAAATTTATGTGAAAGGGGTCAGCTGCTCCTTTGGAGTCCCAGCTCCAAATCTGAGTGTAGCTGACACAGCCACACACTGTGTTCTTGGACCCCAAGGGAAGGGGATGTTCACAGAATCGNGAATCATAGAATCACAGGAAGGTTTGAGTTGAAGGGAACTCGAAGTTCATCTTATTCCCAACCCTTGCCGTGGGCAGGGGCATCTTCCACTAGCCCAGGTTGCTCCAAGGTGCATCCAACCTGGCCTGGAACACTTCCAGGGATGGGGCAGCCACAGCTTCTCTGGGCAACCTGTGCCAGGGCCTCCCCACCCTCACAGGGCACAATTTCTTCCCAATGCCCATTCTGAACCTACCTTCCCTTGAGCAGGAGGGAACAGTTTACAGGCAGACAATGACAAACGCTCCCAGGAGATCCCATTTCTTTGTGGAAGGATCTCCTGGTGGCTGCAGGATGTTTGCCTTGGAATTTCTTGTTGGCTGCCATCCTCCTAGAGAAGAATTTGGGAACACCCATCCCCCTGCACTGCACCTGATATTTATCCCTTGCTTAGGGAGATAAACGTGGGGTGGGGATGTTGGAGAACGGCCTCAACTCTGAGTACAGATTCCTTCAAACAAGAAGAGGAGCAGGATGAAGGACAGGATGGAGGATGTTGGAGGAGACCTGAGCAAGAGAGGCTGTGGGCACATGGCTGGAAGGTGAGCTGCAGTGCCTCACCTGGGAAAGCTTTAGCCTTACCAAAAAATCGCTTTAATTCCTACATCCCAGTGTCCTTTATTGCAACTCTGAAGTGCCAGGTGCCAAAATCAGGTTTATTAAATCTGCAATAACAGCACCCACCACAAACTGCCCCTTCCACATATTCATCTTCCTGTCCCACTCTCCCTCTCTCCCATTTTCATGTCATAGGAGCACAAGTGGGGTTGGGGGTGTGGGAGGTGCAAGAGGAATCAAAGCGACCTTATCATTTAAATGTATCATTTGAAATTTGGTAAAGAGAAAGCTGAATAATTTCCCACAACCTTAGGGCAGTGCTATCTTTCATCCTGACTTGTTCTGCTATTTACAAAAAAACTGCATAATTACCAGAGCAAATGCCACGTCACAGTCTGCACCTGCTATGGGCAAGATAGAGAACATGTTTCTGAAAGTAATAATTAAATAAACCCATCCATCACTCAGCTTCATCCAGTTTTGTAGCTTCTGTGTGCCTTAAAAGGAGCAAAACAATGCATTTTGTGCAATGAGCCTTTCTCTTCATATTTTAATGGCAATTATTGCATGTAAACTAGCTTTTGTAAGAACTATGAAGCAGATGGATGTGGCCTGAAAAAAAAAAACCAGGCAAATACACCCACTGGAAAATCAAAAAGATAAAAATGCAAAGTCACTGCGTGTGTAGCTGTCTGTGTGCTATGAAATGGTTCTTTTTAGCCTCAGCATCTGAATATTCCCAATGGAAATGTTATTATAAAAGACAACAGGTTGTTTCAGCAGAACTGATCAAAGAGTGTGATTGCTGCTCCAGGCACGGTCCCATGATGTGACTGACAATCCTGAGTGAAAGAATTATTATTACCCAGCATCTCCCTCTCAAATGGAAGAGCCATCCAGGAAGAGATGAAGATGTTTGAAATCCTGGGAAGCAGTGAGAGGGTAAGGATGCAAGGAAAGGGTTGATGGCAGGGAAGCATCTTCTCATCTACCCTTCACTCCTCCTTTGAGCTGTGCCAGATCTGCCAAGCCTGGTCCCTCCCAGGCTGCCTTCAAACAGAGGGTTCAGGCTTTCTCTTCACTATGTATTTTCCTTTCCACCAACCTGACACCTGTGGTGAACATTCCCTTTCCATTCCAGTTTAACATACAACTGGGATGAGCAACCAGATGGGACATTTGTGTCACCAGTGGGGAGAGCCACATCTCACTGCTGCTTCTCTGCCAACAGACAAATTTACAGTGTTCAGCCATTCCACATCACAGTTTTGGGAAGTTGCATGCAAGGTAGGATTTAGGAGGATTAAAGGGGTGGAGGGCTCTACTTTCCATTAAGGATTTGCTGACAAAGAATCTGTTGGCAATTGATAGGTTAATAGATCTTTTTGTAAGGGTCTCACGAATTATTGCGGAGTCGAGGAAGGCAATGATCCCAGTTCACAAGCCCACAGAGCACTCTGGGGTATTTAAAGCTGTGGTTTACAACTCTTTCTGTTTCCACAGCATTCAATACTTAAAATTTTACCACAGTGGCCCAGCTCCTGCCCAGTGTATTTAAACCACTTGCCAATGTTGTTCTTCATTATCTCCAGAGACCTCGCAGAAGCAGTTCTTGGACAGCTTTGGAAACTTTGGACCAAGCAAAATAAGTAAATCCTGACTTCAAAATACTGATTTTTTTTTTTGTCAGTTAAGCCTTTAGGAAGTACTGAAACACAACGTAGCTAATAAGCATGTTGGAAAAGACACCACGTACCTAAATGGGAAGGCCACAGAAATGGTTCAAGAAAATTCCAACAGACAAAAATTCCTACGGGCAAACAGACCTCAGGAAAAATCCTTCCTAATCACCTCTCCAGACAGCGAGGAAATGACTTCTAGGAAGGATTTACTTCCTTCCCTTTTCAATATCCCAGATATTCAGAAACTCTTCCCGAGGTTTGCAGTGGTTCCCACTTAAAGAGCAATTTATTGACATTCCTAAGAGAGAAAGCTTTAATTCACAAAATATTATTCATCAAAACTGCTACAAAAATGGCAGTTTTATTCTGATCCTAATCTATAAAGCTTTTTGTCTATCTTTAAAGCTATGGTTATCTTGAAGTGCTTAGTCTCATATTCATTGCTTTTATAATTGGACAACATAGAACAATGGGAGATTTACTAGTTTATTAAGAACCAAAATGAATGTAATCCAATATCACCCTTTGTTGAAAGCCACCTACAAAAGAATTGCATGAGGATGTGAAATGAATAATCTTTCTTGGTTTTCTCCTCTTGAAATCACTATAGTGCCTTTCCAGAGCATAATAAATGGCAGTATGTTATGGAAAATTACTACAAGTCTTACCAGGTAAACAAGTTCAGCAGATTTTGGGGAACTGGTGCAGTTTATTTCCGACAAATGTTTTCACAGAGGAATCCTTTTTATTTAAAAATTATCCTGATGGTCCAGGATTTAAAAAGAAAGCCTTAACATCAACGATCTGACGTTTGTGCTACAAACAACGATGTGGTCATTCAACCCAAACTTCTTTGCCTTCTATTTTTAACTATTAAAGAGGGGTTTGTGCATGGAACAATGTTTCTGAGGTGGGAAACTAAAAATTATACCTTTTCAAGTGGGGCAATAAATGGCAATTAATGTATGAAATATATATATATGTATATATATATGCATATAGCACGAGGAAATAAACCAGAAAGAATTAGCTCACTTCACAAGATTCACAAGATCTAAAACATCCTCTGCACTAGTCCTATTGGTCCTTTACAGATGAACTGAATGATCAACACAGAACATCTCCAAGAATAAGAACAATGAAAAAATGGGAACAGTGTGTCCCAATGATGTGTCAGAGTTCAAACCAAGTAGTCAAACAAACACATAAAGGGATTTTTATGCTTTCTTGCCATGGACAGAACTAATTTTTCAAGCCCTGAGTCCTTTCTAGGTTGGGGTGAAGCTGGAATATATCATAAATCTTATTTCGGATGAAAATAGTCTTTAATTCTGCAGTGAGCTCAGAAAGTGTCTTTTACAATCTTGGTCTCCTGAAGCCTCCTTGAAGTCAGAGCACCAATTTTCTTGCTCTTGGTAGAGCAGTTCAGCTCTACCACTGTTCACCTATATAATTAATTACAACATTTTATTTCCTGGCCTTGAAAGTACTTCTAATAAGACAAAAAATGGCACTATGCCTACTTTAAAGTCAGAGAAACTGAGGCAAAAAACCCCCCAAAACATTACTTTCTCCTTGCAGACTGGACCTTGAGACCAGATCAATGCAAACTAGCAAGAACTTATTTTGCCTGATGCAAGGAGAGGTCTGATATCTGTACCAAGTGGTCATCAGGGACTCAGGCCCATCTTGGGGTTTGATTTTGGTCTGTGTGTTGTTTCTTCAGCTCTAAATGTGTCCTGCTGGGTGAACTGTGCACCAAAGAGATGCTCAGAGCCTGATCACACACAGAACTGTGATGTCTAGGAGGACTCAGTGGTGAAACAGCACTTGACTTCACTGAGTGTCTCTGGACCACTCGATCACTCCTGCATTATGAGGAATTTTAGTCTTCAATAATCTGCCTTTTCCTGCCTAACCAGAGAACAGAGCTCTCCATGCCCCTTTGCTGCGTTTTGTGTTCATGGAAACACTGACCACCCCCTGCCAGCTCGACCGACTCTGTCCTTGCTCTGTAGCTGCTGGGCTTTGCTGTAATGCAAGTAAAAAATGCACTGAGCTACCTGGGATAGACCTTCAGAGAGATGTCAAAACTATCAGGAAGGGAAGCACAAAGTAGAGGTGTAATAGGTTAATTCTTTAATTTTACTTTATTTAATGTAGTGTTTGTGATAGTTCCTATTCCTACCTCAATTTCCTGCACCACGAGCTTGTGGTCTTCTCATCTCCTCGTTGAACAGATAGGATGTTTGTGTCCATGAGAAAGATGGAAGAATTCTCTTCTTCTGCAGGACAGGATTTGGCTCCCCACTTCCAGGAGGAGTTGGGATGGTGCATCTCTAGAGAGCTAGGAAAAAAGAAGGGAAAACTCAGCATGAAGGTTGCCATGGCTCAACTTCTCCCTTCCTGTCACTAGAGTGGGCAATAAGCACAACTGCCACTGGGGCAGAGCATTTAAGTCCTTTCCATACTGAAAATCAGAAGCAACGTGCTGGTTTGGTGCCAAAAGCTCCACTGACCTCAGTGGTCACTGACAAACTGATCCCGTGGGATCTCAGTGCATTTACACCGTGCAGGTCTTGGAAATGCCTGGAAGGGGGAATATCGCTTCAAGCTCCCTCAGGCAGATCATAGCTAAGATCATTTATCACGTTAAACTTTACTCATTGGCTTAGGGAATAAATAAATGTTATTGTTGATCCTCTGCTTCACTGCAGCTAATGGCAGGGCAGGATGTCAATTGTTTCTTTTCTCAGGACTTGTGTGCTCCTCTGCTTTTCCCCATAGATGCTCCCTTATAAAGAGCAAAAAAGGTAATGAATAAATTGAAAAAAAAAATGCTTGTAGACCCAAAAGAAAGAATGCATCTATTATAAAATAAAATCTCTTTTAGTAGCTATTAGAATGCATTAAAAATATTCACAGGACTCTCCCCTCCAGTTATGTTGCAAAAGCCATGCAAATAATAATTGTGGCTAAGTGCACTACAGTGACAGTCAATATTGTACTTCCCAAGCTAGTACTCATTATTCTTTATGGAAATCATGCATTTTGTGAAAGATCAAAAGATTTACATATCATATGGAGTGCTTTAGGGAGTGACTTGCTGTGCACTTTAAATGCACAATGTTCCACAGCCATTTAAATACAGATTTCATTTCTCTCTTCTGTGTGATATTAAATTTGAAAAAGGAGGGAGAGAGAGACGAAATCGACTTGGGTACCTTTGTTCACATCATGAAATACAATTTTAATTTGGTTCCGATATAGAAGTTTAATATTTTTATGGGATGTTATTGAATAATCTGCGAGGCTCAGCATTGGCCTTTGCTCAGGAAAGAGATGAAAGAAATCAATTTTTTTTTTTTCCCCTTTTTTATGAGCACTGCAGGAAAAATCATCCGCTCTTCCATGCCCTGGAGAAGGGGATGGACTTCGACACGCTGCTTGGCCTCCCTTCACCACCAGCTTCCCTGCAGCCTCCCCCTGTTAGTCTGCTCTGTGCTCAGGGAGGGGAGTGGAACAGCAAAGGAAGAAGGAGCTGCAACCTATTTCCCTAGTTCAAGAAAGGAGGGAAACACTGTGATTTCTGTGCTGCCCCAGGCTGTGGGAGACAAGGCAGCATCACTCCTGAGTGCCATGGGTGAGCCACTGCAACACGGAGACAAAGGCACTGGTTTTGCCTCACGGGAATGTTGTGTGGGTAAGGAAGTCATTGAGGGCAGCTGAGTGGTCAGTCACTATGGCAGTGTGGCCACCTGGCTGTGTGGAGGGGCTTTGGAGCCACACCTGCCATGCCTACACTCTACTCCACATATCTGTGCTCTACATATTCTGTTTTTTTTTTCTGTGCTCAGCTGGGAAAGGATCAGCTGCCTGGATGAGCCTCAGCACCTCCCATTTACTTCCTCTGCCCCTTGTGGTTCTGTTATGGGGCCAAAGACGGGGTATGAGCCCTGGGGACACTGGAGGTGTCAGGTAGGGGACTGAAAACTTGACTTTGTTCACTGCAAGGGCTGTCAGGGGTTGGAAAGGGCTACCCAGGGGGGTGGTGGAACCACCATCCCTGGAGGTGCTCAAGAAACAACAGGATGTGGAACTCAGTGCTCTGCTCTAGTTGACAAGGTGGGGATCAGTCAAAGGCTGGGTGGATGATCTTGGAGGTCTTTTCCAACCTTAATGATTCCGTGACGCTTCCTTGGGTGTTTCCCATCTGAAGGTGAGATGGGATCTACTGACAGTCTGAGCAACACTGCTGGGAGACCTGGGAGTACACCAAGGTTGGGACCACTCCTAAAAGTAGGTTGTTCAGAATGGTCTTCATGACCAGACAACATAATTTTTGGGTGGTACCTGAAGGAAGGATTAAGGGGACAACAGTCTGTGTCGTTCTGGGTCTACTCAGCAGCAATGGGAGGAGTTGGGCACCACCCAACAACCACAGTGGGTTGAGGAAATGTGTCCTCCTGCCTCCTCTGAAGGAAGAAAAAGAGAGGCTTCTGAACAAGTAATTAGTCCTTTATTTCCGTGGAAGAAAGAAAGGGTTTCATGAATAGGAAATCTCCCCCATTTGTTTGCTCCTGATACATTCTGCATTATTTTCCAAATGAAGCAAATGGAAAACCTCTTTAATGAAGCATAACTATGTTGTGATTAAGGCTTATTCTGTCTAAATATTGACTCGGATAACATTTTCTCAGGACGAGCAGACCATAACCCATGACTCTGGCATCAAAGTCAAGAAGATTAACAGGAAAGATGAATTTTCTGGTTGTCTGAAGAGAAGTTTGACACGACCAAAACAACAGGCAGAGTCTTTCATCATTATTTATGAGATCCAGGCAGAGGGGTTTCAAAAGGCTGTAGTTTTCTTGCCCCACTGGACATTTGAAAGCTGAGGGAAAAATATCTCTGTCCTCCCCTCTCTGGTTAGCACAGAGACAGGAACACAGTGGCAGGAATTCCTGAAAAATTTCCAAGATAATGAGAACTTCTGCCATTATCTTGGAGGAAAGATTAACCAGGGAGTCTTGCAAGACCTATTGAACCACTGGCTCTTTGAACTTCGCCTGCAGGTAAAATCAGAATAAGTCAAGCATATGGATATTAATCCTGGCCTAAACAATCCAGAAAGAGAACAGGTTGACTGGTGTTTGGGAAAAGAAATTGGTAATTAGAGCAAAGGTTGCTTGGAAAATTAGCTCAAAAGGGAAAAATAAATTGTCCTGGACATTGTTTGTCTTCTGCCAATTTTTGCAGTGTGATATTTTCTCTCTCTCCTTCAGAAAGCAAAGGTTTGTATTTCTTTAATAAAGGAGTTTTATTCTCAAGAAAGGTCCTGTTCTGAGTGAAGGGGTGTGAAAGATTTTTGGGTTAGCCATTGTTTTGTGCATTACAGTCAGTCCCAGGGACACAAGCTCAAACATGATCCCTTTCTTGCTAAAAAAACCCCAACAATAAGAGTGAATCTGTGCCCCCGAAGTACCAGAAGGTGAGGGAAGGCACACAAAAATAGTAGGATGCTACAGTTCTGTTTGCTGGGAGCTCAGACCTTTCCATCTCCGTCTGCAACCAGCAAAGCAACGATACCTCACAGAGAAATACCACCTCCAGGGCTAATCAACTGTCATGGATAAGGATGTCTTGGAAATACGCATAAATAGACAGAAGAGGATGAATTTTCCCCACAAACACTTAACAGATAAACCTTCCTGGGAAGTAAAAAAGCTCCCTGAGAAAAGTATTATCTCCCCAGTCCAGGGGAGTTTTTGATCATCCTTAGGATTTTGGAATTTAAAGAAATCATGACAACGGATGATTGTGTCAAACAGAAAAGCGATGAAATGCTGCAGCAGTATGGGCACAGCAGTGCTCTGCAATTACAGGGTCTCTTGGCATGTCTGGTGTTCCCAGGGACAAGGTGAGGAGTTAGGAGAGTTAACAGGAATTATTTGATCAAGAATTTAATTCTTTGAGAGTGAGTTGCTCGTTTTAGCTTTCAAAACTCTTAAAAAGATTAATTTTGGGCATACCCCTATGTCTTACTGTGGGCAAGGAAAGGATTCACACTGGGACATTTTTGCAGGGCTTTGGCAGTGCAGACAGTCTTAAAGAAAAGTCAGGAGGGACTGGGAGAGTCCTGGACATGAACTTGCATTCCTTGGGTGTTTTAGGAGGAAGATTGTCTAAAACAGATTCCCATTCTCTACAACTCCATCTTCTCCACATTCTTTGTTTGTAAAGGCAGCATCTTTAATTTATAGAATCATGGAATCATTTAGGTTGGAAAAGACCTTTAAGATCATCAAGTCCAACCATTCCCCCAGCACTGCCAAGCCCACCACTAACCCATGTCCCCAAGTGCCACATCTACAGGTACAACACATATGGAAATATTTCCCTGCAGCATCCTGCTGTTGTCTCCCCACCCTTACCACCCACCTAGCCCATCTAAACTTCCAAATTTCGTCTCCATTCCCACTGTAAACTTCCCAAAGCTGAGCTCTGCAGTTCCAAGGATTTCTAGATGGACAGGCAGGAGAAGCACACAGGTTAGCTAACTGTTTGTAAAAGATAAAATTATTATTCTCTGGGAAAAAAACCCCCACCACAACAACAGCAACAGGAGAGACACAAAATAATAACCCAGCAGATCTCACGAGCCAATTGCCAAAAACCTTTACAGTGGTGCTTTGTCTTCCCACCAGCTGCGGATCCCAGCCCTGATTCTGGGCTCTGCACTGCAATGCTGGGCTTTCCTTTCCTCTAGAAGGAACCAAAAATAAAAGAAACACACAGAAACGTGGAGGCTGAAATTCAAGTGGGAGAGCAGCAGGAGCGTGGCAGTGGTGGTATTAATGCTGAAGTATTCCCTGGGAGCGTGAGCTGGCAAATGTAGTGGACACCCAGATATTTGAAATGCGACCAAATAATTTGGCACATCTCTAACTGGCACCGAGCAGTCTTAGTAGAGCTTCCTACTGCTGCTGGCACTTTTACAGCTGTCTTTCTTCATCTTGCTCTTCCCACTGCAACAGCCACTCAACAGGTGTTTCCACAGACACAGTGTGTTTGGCAGCTGTGACCCTTCCATATTATCGCTGGAATACATTTTTCTCCCTCTCAACAGCATCGCCCGGGTCCGTTGCCCAGGGGCCGGCATGGCAACGGGGACAGCTGACCAACTGGATTTGGGAAAAGGGGGCTGTGTGGTTTGGGCAGCCAGATGTATGAGTGGGCAGAGCAGTCGGAGAACATCAAGGCTTGGCATGGCTCTGGGAAGCTGGAGTGATGCTTTGCTGAAGTTTAGCTGGAACCCATCTTCTGTTCACCCGGGTCTTCCCTCTTTTTTTGTCTTCTCGCCCCTGGACATCTTGGTCCCACATCCATTTTCGTAATTGCAGACAAGCCACCACACCTTTGGGCTTCCTGTCCTTGATTTTTCATAAGGACTGAGTGTTTGCTCAAATCATGATAAATTTTCTTTGCCCAACTCTACTCAGACTTCAGTCCAAATGTGCTTAGAGCTCAGATCCCAAAGAAACCTGGGAACTGCAAGACTTCCAGACACAGAAAGTACCCACAGCAATTCACAGGTGAGTCACTTTGGAGTACATTTTGAGAACATTAAAATTAACAACTGCCTTGCTTTTTCTTTTCTAGCTTATCTCTGGTGGGTTTTGGCCCTGTGTAACCTTTTTGGTTTTCTGATCTCCCACACACCAAAGCAGTCTCAGTTCTTGCAGCAATGCAGTCCATGGTTTGCAGAATGTTTTCCTCTTTCCAAGCTCATTTTCCCAGTGCACTTCGCAGCTGAGAAACTTCCAGATCAAGAAGATGGTGCTTCAAAGTTCCCCAACAAGTTCCTTCACAAACAACTTTCTTTCCATGAATTTATCTGCTTGCTTTTTGAACTTAGGCAACGCGGACATTGCAGTGAGAAGTTCCACCACCTCACAGCAACATGTCTGAACGATCACTTCTTTCTGTTTGTTTTACACCTGTTACACAACAGTTCTGCCTGGTGTCCCTAAATCTTATATTGGAAAACAGGGGAGGGAAAAATGTCTGTCCCTCCCTGCTTCTTCAGCAGCCACAGCTTCACAGGTGTGGTTTTACTGGTGTGTCTTCCATCCATCCTCCTCCACCCTTTTCCATTAAGTGCTTGACGTGGCCCTTCAAAATATAAATATGGAAATATCCCAGTGGATCTTTACTCTCTTTGCTCCCCAGAACATCTCAGCTTGGAGCGAGTCAAGCGGACGTCACAAAGTTGATTAGAGGAATGGAACCTCTCCTATGAGGAAAGGCTGAGAGAGCTGGGACTGTTCAGCCCAGAGAAGAGAAGGCTCCAGGAACACCTTAGAGCCCTTTCCAGGGCCTAAAGGGGCTCCAAGAGAACTGGAGAGGGACTTTGGACAAGGGCCTGGAGTGACAGAACAAGGGCTTCACACTCAGAGAGAGCAGGTTTAGATGAGATATTAGGAAGAAGTTCCTGGCTGTGAGGGTGGTGAGGCCCTGAACAGGTTGCCCAGAGAAGCTGTGGGTGCCCCATCCCTGGAAGTGTTCCAGGCCTGGTTGGATGGGGCTTGGAGCAACCTTGGCTAGTGGAAGGTGTCCCTGCCCATGGCAGGGGGTTGGAATGAGATCATCTTTAAGGTCCCATCCAACCCAAACAATTCTATGATTCTATGGCCTCTCTGGAGGATCAGAATAATATTTCTACTCCTTTTTTGTCTATTTTTATGTTTTAAACGTAGAAACACACTTGCCAACTACAGGTAGGGCACTTAAAGAGTGTGTCTCACATGTCTCATGGTATCTCTGCCACAGAATAAAGCAGTGAGTTAAATCTCTGTCCAGAACATCCTGAGCACTCACTTTCTGATTAGGGCCGGGAGGCCGGGAGGCTGTTAAAGCCCTCTTTCCACTCTCCCCAACGTTGCCATTAATATGTAAAAGCTTAAGCTTGCTAAAGGGATTATTTCCCATCCTATCTGATTGTAAACTGGCATTTCAATGATTACATGTATCTTTTTGTCATTTTCTCGTAAAACATCTTATTCTTGAACAGCATAATTGGTCTCTTACTAATGTTTAATGAATGATTAAATCAGCATAAATGCAACATACGGCTCTACATGGAAAGCATGTTTAGAACCTCCAGAGCCACACAAATGTATTTTTCACAATATAGGTTTTAAATCCTTGTAATTTTCTAATTATGAACTTTCTGGTATATTTCCCATTAAAGAAAATGTGAATTTGCCTGTATGAGCTCAGAAGCAATTCAGCCACTTATCATTTTGTTTGCAATTTCTAACCCACTTATTAACAACACCTCTGTGGTTTTCATTTAAGTATATTATATAAACTTCCCCAAATTAAAAGCCAATTAAAATCACATAATTGCAGAGCTCAGGCAGGCAAGTCCTTGTAGGGATGGTCAAGCAAGGACACTTCTTTGCACTGCCACGCCACGTTATCCAGCCTCACAGGGAGACTCCAGGTTTTGCCCAGGCAAAAGAATCCGAGTGAAATGAAGCATCAAATGTTTATCCAAGTGTAAAGAGAAATGGAAAGGTATTTCTTCAGAGGAGGGAGAAATATAGGAGGATGCAAGTTCAGTTTGCTGAAGATACGAGGTTGAGAGGCATTTAGAACTGGAAATCCTGTGGAAACATGGTGATGATCACAGAATCCCAGATGTAAGATTAGTTTAAGAAAGTCCACTTTAATAAAGGCCCCTTGGCTGACAAAAAACAGACACATAAAACTGGGATCTGATATTACCAGGGTGTCTACATGATCACAGCCTCCTGAGGCATTGGAAAAGCCAAGAGTCCTGAGGTGTATCCAGCCAGATATAGCCAATGGAGTTGGGGAAGTGTCCCTGACCCTCTCCAGGGACACTGGTAGAGAAGGTGCCTTGTTCAGGAGAGATCCTCCCATGTCAACCAGTACAGAGAAATCAGGGAGATGGGAATCTCCATCTTCCAAGAAAAGATGCCAAAACATTCAGCTTTTTCCATAGAAACATGGGAGGCAAGAAAGCACAACAAAACAAAAAAGCCTGCTTAGACAGAAAACTGGCATTGGCACAGGAATATATCAGGACAAGCCAAATAGTTTGAGGGTGGAAGTTAAGTTACAGCTCCCAAGCACTGAGGTACTGAAGCAGCTCTTTGACAGATGCTGCAGGGCCAAGGGATGGACAGGGTTTAAAAGTAATGCTGCATTTGCTTATGAAGGGGCTGGGGGTTTGCTTTGCCTTCAAAGCCACAACCTATGGTGTTCAGCAAAAAAGTTTGTCTACAAGATCAGGAAGCAAAAAGAAACCGTGTAACAGCTCCTCGAGATGTGCAGAGCGTGTGCTGTGCTGCTGGCTTTACCAATGATTCAGGCTGAATCATGGAATTATTAAGGTTAGAAAAGACCTTCAAGATCATTGAGTCCAGCCACTGGCACTGCCGAGGTCACCATTAAACCATGTCACCAAGTGCCACATCCACACAGCTTTTAAATATCTCCAAGAATGGTGACTCCACCACTGCCCTGGGCAGCCTGTGCCAGTGCTTGATGACCCTTTCTGTGAAGAAATTTTTCCTGCTATCCAATCTAAACCTCTCCTGGTGTAATTTGAGGTCTTTTCCTTTTGTCTTGTTAATTGGCAGCTGGGAGAAAAGATCAACACCCACCTGGCTCCACCCTCCTATCAGGGACTTGTAGAGAGTGATGAAGTCCCCATCCCTCCCTGAGCCTCCTTTTCTCCAGGCTGAGCCCCCCCAGCTCCCTCAGCTGCTCCTCATGGGACTTGTGCTCCAGACCCTTCCCCAGATCCGTTCCCTTCTCTGGACACATTCCAGCCCCTCAATGTCTTTTTTTGTCATAGGAGTCCCAAAACTGACCCCAGGACCTGAGTGCAGCCTCGTCAATGCCCAGCACAGGGGGACAGTCACTTGGTCCTTCTGCCACGCTGAGATACACACACAACCCACACTGAGATACACCTGAGATGAGCACCTGAGCCCTCCAGCATCCTCCAGGCTCACTCCCATGCCAGGCACTCTGCTCTGCTCCAGGGGTATTTAGAGAGTATCCATTTTTATATGGGTTTATACGGGGTGGTCGAATTCCATGAGAGGTGTAGTCCATCAGATGGAACCATCAGAGCCTTGTTTGAGAGTCAAGCTGTTGCAAAGGTTGCTCTTCCAAGAATCTGCTGTCTGGTTTTTCACCACAAGACTGTTTGGGTACCTGCTCATGGGTTACTGAGCAAGAGTTTGTGCCAGCAAAGCTTTACAATTGTTTGTGCAGTCAAAATAAGGGCCAGCAGGTTCAAAGAAATTGGATATAGCAATTGCTTTAAGAATCACCACAGTTTACTCCCAGGCAATTGAGGCTCAGTAAAATTTGATTTTAAATACATGTGATAGTTCAGTTAAAAGAAAAAAAAAAGCATTGGACAGTGCAGGCCAGCAACCTGTCTGGAGATTTCCTCAGCTCTCTGTGGACTTCTACTCAAGAAATATCTCTGCTGAATCTAGAAAGGATAAGACAAAGGGGTTTTATCCAACCAGTCCAGTATGATGCTCACACAAATGTCTTTTTCCTCCTACCTCCAGCAACTGTTGTTGTTCCTCACAGGTTTTTATGGCAAGACTCCATGTTCAGGACTCCCTGTGACCTTGTCCACGGAGCCCAGACAACAGGAATTCTGTCCTCCAGAATTCAGCCTGCTTTAACATGGAACCCTCCCATATCTTACTGCCTTTGTCCAGATCTGGACTGCAGCACACAAGGCAGTGAAAAAAAGATAATTGGGCACTGTTTTGGTGATAAATGCAGACAAAATAAAAGAAAAAAGATAAAATAACTAATTGAAATGACGAGATGATGTCTTATAAAAGAATGTCAGTATTAAAAAAAAAAAAAAGAAAAAATAACTAATTGAAATGACGAGATGATGTCTTATAAAAGAATGTCAGTATTAAAAAAAAAAAAGGAAATCAATATGACATTTTCTGAGGTATTCCTGTTATTCTTCAGAAGGGTCAAGGCAGCCTTACCAGGAAACAGCACAAACCAACTGGTATTTCAACACTTCATCCAATTACAACTGCACCACAGACTAAATCTGAGTTTGGCAAACACTTTCCTGGTCTCATCATCTGGTTTTTAAAAATCACTGAGGGATTTTAAAGGATCACAGGCAGGTGGACTTTCAGTTGGCATCACAGTTTGGATTAACGGATGCCCTATCCACCAGCAGGAGCAAGTGTTACAGCTCTCTGCAAAATCAAGCTGGATATATTAATGAACATTATAAGGAGGAAAAGGCAGGCCACAGATTAAAAATAACAAGTCCAAGCAGGAAATGCAAGAGCATAATGTTTTTACCGAATCACAAGGCAAAGTCAGCAATCAAAACCTCTGGAAATTTCTGGCCAACCCACCTGGTGTTGTTATGGCAATACCACAGGCTGAAGATGGTCCCAATTTGTTTTTTAAATGATAAACCAACAGTACCAGAGAATGGCTCTTCAATAAGCCTTTGCCCCTGCCTTCCCATCCCTGACAATTCAGCACTGGGTGCTGTGGCTGCTCTGCTTTGCAGAGCTTCCGAGATACCGGAATGTCCAAGAAAGAAGTTCCTGTGAGAATACCAGGTGTTAGAGTTGAATGTCAGAAAAACCAGCTTTCCAGCCAGACAGATGTAAGATGCCTTATTTGCTCTTTTATATAAACTCAGGTAAGCCATTCTTATATTTTAGGAAAATAATGGTAATAAAACAGAAAAATAATGCGGTGCCAGACTCCTCCAAGCAGCCACTGATCTGTCACTAAGGAAATCCTCTCCAGTCATGTTTGAGGGCTTCACATGAACCATAACAGGATCTACTAAGCTGCTCTGTTTGCTCTCTCTGCCACAGTACAGTGGTTTCAGTCAACACAGATACCTGGAGACTGCTGACTTCAAACACTGTTTATTGAGCAAACATTCACCCTACAGCTCAAAAGGCAAAGAGAGGGAAGAGAAAAAGACGGTGAAGTGTCCCCATGAATGTGACTCAGGAGGGACACAAGCCAGTCAAAGACATTGAAGAGTCCATGGCAAATACCCTGTTGCCAAAAACATTTCTCCAACAAAATAGACCAAAGATAAAACACCTGGGGTACCAAAACCTAGACCCACAAGTGGGCTTGGATGGCTGGTTAAAATCCCTGCCAAATTGGTTGTTAATTCTCAAGATAGTGAAATTCTCTGGATGCTCCAGTTTCCGTGAGTAAAATCTTCAGGTCCTGCAGAGCACTTGTGGGATTCTTCTAGAGAGAAAGCTGGGAGGCTCTACTCAACCAAAACTAAAAGGGAAAGGACATGCTGGTGNAAAGCTGGGAGAAAGGAGGAGGAAAGGACATGCTGGTAGTGAAGATGTTCTGATACATCACCCCAGATTTCTCACATGTCCTGTATTGAACCCCTTTGTGTAAAATTATTCAAGATTCAGAAGAGAGAGTCAGAGAGTCAGACTCAAAAGGAATAAAAAGGAGAGTCAGAGCCAAAAAGGAGACCATGTCTTCTGAACCCTGGCATCTTCTTGATCTTTATCCACAGTGGTTTCGTTTCTAAACAGCTCACATTCCTTGGCTATTCAATCACATCACTCCTGGGAGAGGACACAGTGTTGTTATCATGTTGTAAAGCCAAAAGAATGAAACAGAGACTAAGAGGTCACCCAAACTTATTTTGGCCATTTTACAGTGTTTTCCAGGGATTCACATGTCTGTGGGCTTTTAACATGGCTTACCTGGCGAGGAATACCATGGTATTCCTTCTCTGGAAATGTCTGTTCCTCGAGCCAACCTTCTTTTGTTCACAACAAACCAGCAGAGCCTGGAAAAAGAACCGGAAACAGAGTGAAGATTGTACTTGATGGACATTACAAAGAGGACTGTGAAAGAGAAGGATAAATACAGGAAAGCAGTATGTAGGCACGAGGGAGAAAGGGAATATGGAACCTACAGAACTCATTAAGAAAAGCACTGAAGCCTTTCTGAGCTTCCCCACACACTGATGGCTAAAGGCTGTGCAACTGGAGCACCTTCTGTACTGCATGGGAGAGGGAGAGAAAGTGCAAGAGAAAGGGCAATAGGTGAAAGAGAACATATTATCCTCCATCCATCTGCAGGTACAAGGAATAAGGAAACACAGATTCCTTCCTTAGAGGAAGGCTGAGCATTGTGTCTCCTCACTGTCTCATCCTTGTCACAGTTGGTCACCATTGCCAAGCCAGGTTAGCAGTTGGTCTGTGTGTGGAGCTACCCTGTACCCCTCCTTCCCAGGGAGGATATTCCCTGCTCCCTTCTCAGGGCAGGAGAACTGGCATGGCAGAGCCATCGCAGATGGGTGAGCAAACCCACAGCTGGCACTGCAGCTTGCACTTAGACAATTAAACAGCCTGCCAGCAGCCAGTCCTGGAAGGGATGGTGCAGTAAATATTTCACTGAGTGCTGCCCATGGCCACTAAACACTGACAAATGCTTCTGTAACAAAAGATTGGGATCTGGACCTCAAACCCCTTCAGTCCCAGACTTCAGCCTTGCTCCCATCAGCTCCCATAACTCACCCTGGTAAAATCATTTCAGTGGGATTGGGTCAATACAGCTCCACCTACTTCCTGCAGTTCTTTTTATTCTTTCAGCTTGCTTTTTTAAATCTCCAGGTTTTATTGTTTCTGGAGAGTTTAACTTAAGCAAAAGCTTGGTTCCTGGTTTTCTGGGGTTTGGTTTCTTTTTCAAATCGACAAAACCCTTCCACAAACCTGTGCCTCCAGTGAAAGGAAAAACTTGCCCTGCCAGAATTAAGTGGAGGTGGTAGAAACGAGGATATCTGAACAAAGAAAGCAGGAGTGATCACTACCCCATTGCTGGAGCACACAGGGAAAGGAGAGAGAGAAATGGAACGGCAGCAGTGAGAAATATGCATGTATATTCAGCCCCTTTGTCAAAAAACCTTGTGCTGCAGCATTTCAATTAACAAAGTAGGATGGTTTACCTGATAAAATGCTCCCTGTGTGAGTGTAATTACATATTTATGCCCCACAGAGATTTTTTAATTTCTCTTCAGTTTGTTTGCCTTGAAAGTATTTGTCACTGGAAATGTTCTTGATGTGTAATTTTAAGGCAGGGTTGGCCAAATGTGTGGTTTGTTTTCATTTTAGATTTACTTCACTGAAGAAGGATTGGAAGATAATGTATATTTTCAGTGCAAAGAAAAAAAATCAATAATAAAGGTGATATATCAACCAGCAGCAGAAAAAAATGCACTCAAGTGCTGCTTCAGTCTTCTTTTTTTCCCCTCCCTCTCTTGCTTGAAATATATTCTCAGGTGCTTGAAGTAGCTTATTGTTCTGCCCTTTTCATTTCGTCCTTGCTCCCCAAACCCACCTCTTGTGTTTCCAGAGAGGCTGCAGTGAACAGGCAGCTTTTTAGTCCTTATTTTCCTGTTATTTGAGCCCCTTCCTGAGCAACCCCTGTCTTGGAGTGTCGGTGCTGAGCACCAGCTCACCTCCAGCAAGGTGCTACAGATGTGCTCAAGCCCAAGTGTGCCAGTGATTGCATTGCACTCAAAAGGCTTTGAGTTGTACTTTGTCCTCACTTGTCCAAGTACTCTGCTGGGTCAGGGCTTGTCAGAGCACAACTGTAGTAAATTCATTGCCACGGCTGCGTTTAGCCGTGGAAAAGCACAATTAAGACTTTGGAGAGCTGCTTGAATGCTGAGGGAAGAGCAGAACCCCAGCTCCTGTCAAAGTCCAGCCTGTCGTGGTTGGTTTTTTTCCTTATTTTCTCCAAACTTCTTCAGCAAGTACAGGAAAGGATCTGAAGGTCAAAACTACCCCAAAACCAGTTTTGGCTGGGGAACAGCACAGCAGAAGGTCAGTGCTGGCTGTGGAGGTCAGGATCCCTCTAAGAGATTACTGGAAAGGTTTCCTCAAGCCACGCAGTGCTTTGGCCAAGGCTTGAGAAACCACCACAGTGTGAACCATTTCATAGAGGATTATGACAGTTTAACCTTGCAGGCAGGGGAGAATTTGAGTGGTGTCAGGAGACAAAATTGTGACTTCATCCCATTCCCAAGGACCAGGTAGGCTGTGCTAGATCATTGACTGGTACAGGAATGATTCTACTGGGGCAGGCAGAGCCTCCCAGCCCTGGAGATGACAAACCCCCAGATTCATCTCCTAGACCTGACAGCAATTTTTGACACTGGCTGAATTCATCTTACAGGCCTGGCGGAGATAACGGAGCTGTGGAGTTGGCTTTGCTTCTCCCTCTCAGACAGATCCCGGAGGGTCAGACCCAGCATCTGTTCTGTCTCTTCGAGGATGCACAAGGCAGACTTGTGTCTTCTTCCTCCCAGGTTGTGTGAGAACTCCAGGAGCGAGGCTCAGAGATGTTATCTGACTCTGGTGCCTGCCAAACTGTGACACTTCCCTGTCACAGCCAGAATTGTCTCCTCTCCCCCAGCTGTCCCAATGCCCGTGAAAGAAAAGCTCACAGATGAAAGACAAAGAAGCTGGCGAAGGCCCAGCTCGTGGTCATGGGAAATTATGGTGGGGATAAGGAAGGCATGCAAAGGAAATACCCCAAATTCTCAACCCCTTCAATGTGCCATCGGGACAACAGAGCTCTGCTACAGCTCCTATGAAATGTGGAACAGAGTTTTTCCCCCTCCACTTTGGTTATCCAAGAAACACAAACTTCCTTTCAGATGCAAACCTGGAGCTGCCACCACTTTGCTGTCTCCATGTTTGGTTCCTGTCCCACTCAAGGGTGACTGCCAAAAGCCAAGGGAAAGCTGATATGGGTTAACATACAGCAGAAAGAACATTCTGCTGCTGCCCAAGGTTTCTGCACCCCTTTAAATCAGGTGATAACTTGCAAAACTTCCTGTGGGTCTCTTCATCAGTGATTGGACAAGAAACAGCCTTAAGTTGCACCAGGGGAGGTTTAGGTTGGCTATCAGGGAAAATATCTTCACAGAAAGGGTTGTCAGGCACTGGAAAAGGCTACTCAGGGAACAGGCAGAGTCACCACCCCTGGAGAGATTTAAAAGACAAGTAAATGTGGCACCTGGGGACGTGGGTTAATGGTGAGTTTGACAGTGCTGGGGGAACTGTTGGACTCAGTGATCTTAGAGGCCTTTTCCAACCCAAGTTATTCTGTGATTCCTGTCTCAGACACCACCCCTGTAATCCCAGATGCAGTGTGAAACTTAGAAAACAGCTCTCAGGTGCACAAAGCCATGTCTGAGCACCCAGGTAAAGAAAAGGGAGGGTGCTGCACTCTGGCTTGAGATTTACCCATCCTGTTACATGAGATGTCTCACAATGTTTATGTAGACCCATACAGTGTTTTGTAAATGTTTTCCTAAACAAGAAATGCTACCATATGATCACAAATATCCTCACTGAAGCTGGACACCTATTAACTATTGCAAGCTGAGCTGTTTAGAAGTAAAGGGACTTTTGATAAGGGCATGATGTGACAAAACAATGGGGAATGGCTTCAAACTGAGTGAGAGTAGGATTAGACTCGAAATTGGGAAGGAATTTTTTACTGCAAGGGTGGTGAGACATTGGAACAGGTTGTCCAAAGAAAATGTGGCTGCCCCCATCCCTGGAAGTGTTTCAGGTCAGGTTGGATGGGGCTCTGAGCAACTTGGGATAGTGGAAGGTGTCCCTGCCCACAGCATGGGGTTTGGAACAAGATGGTCTTTAAGGTCCCTTCCAACCCAAACCATTCTGGGATTCTTTGATTTCATGTTCCAGCATCCACAGGCAGGCATTTGGCTCTCACCCAGCTGGAGAGCAGCTCCCCTGGCAGGCAGCATCCCAGGGCTGCCAGCCAGGCCTGTGCCAGCACAAGGGCTGCTTGGCAGTCCTACTCTGCACTTTCTGGAGAAAAGTTTGCAAGGACTGCTGACCAGGCTGCCAAACACCACTGCACCCCAAACCTGCCCAGCCCAACCCCATCCTGCAGCATGGCACTGTGGGGAATCATTGCTATCCACACCTGAAACCCCTGCTCCTTGAACTTCCAAAGGCATGAGGGACACCTGTTGGGATTCTTTACCTGACAATCAGCCCGCAGGGACAAAAGAGATGATATGATCTCCCATCGTTCCTTCTGGCCCCATCTTTCTGTGATTGTTCTCCACTTCCTGCTGTCAGGATGGTTTTGTGGTGCTGGCAGATGTTTTCCAGCAGTTAGGCTGAGGTCAGGCACCAGTTAGTTCTGGTTTGAATGGCCCAAGTGACCTGTTCATGTTGCAGGCTAAGACTACCAATATCAACAACAACAAATAAACCCCCCAAACAAATAAACAAACAGAACCCACCACCTCTTAAAATGTATTACCTGCCCTTACTGTCTCAGTACCACTGTAAGGCTCGATACAGTCTCTAGTCTTATATTCCAGTGATATCTTAGTATATAATCACAAGATAGACAACCTATCACACGTCCCTCTCAGAAGTGAAAGGCTGCTCACAAGTTCCAGCTCCAATTCAGGCACATTCTGCTTCTTCACCTGCACTTCTCTCTGACTTCCCCATCTCCTCTTTTACCCCTTCACCAAAAATGCTCCACCAGGGGCCCACGACATTGCTGGGAACGTTTGAGTGCATGAAAAAGTCCTGAAGGATATTGGTTTCTTTGAGAGGTTTGCACAGAATCCCACATATCATCTCTGCAATATCTGCTTTTTTAAGCTATATGGTAATGCACGCTGCGCATCTGAGATTAGAATAAGGCCCTGAGGAACAAAACGCTCCTCTCCCTTTACAGCTGACAATGCAGAGCTGATTTTTATGAGCTCTTCACTTTCAAGAGATTCAACTCCATTGTTTAAGAGGCACAATTTCAAGGGAAGAACTCCAAAGATACTTTGACGTTGAGCATTGCCATTTCCACCACTTCCACTTTTACTCTGTGCCTCCGTGCACAGAGTGGGGCTGAGCATTCCAAAACAAGCTGGGGAAACCTCTAGACTTCCAACAAACAGTTTCAAAAATCTGGGGGAAGATGCACACACGACAAAGGGATGCTCTTGGAAACCCCAAGGGGATTGCTCAGTTCCTGTGGCCTCTTGCTGCTTTATAAAAGACCATCATTTACCATCTCCCACCTTCTACTCTCATCCCACAGTGCTCCTAGGACCAAGTCCAGCATCCACAGGTCCAAAGGGTGAGACTTTCTGAGGTGGGCCCTTGATCAACCCCTTAGCCTTCTTCTCCCTTTTTCATTATCAAAATTTTAATGCAATTCTTGCTCTTTTCCTTAAGTCACGGTGTATAAATTTAAAAATAAATAAATAACGGAACAACAAGCTGAGAAATTGGGGAAATGAAATGGTGGAGCTTTTTGGTTAAACTTATAGGACCCGAAGAAGTGGTCTCTCCTGTAGGAACAGTTTGCATCTTGCCTCAAAATAAGGTTTATTTTGTCTCCAGCCTGATCCTTCTGAAGAAACATTGCCTTTAAACCACATCATGACATCTGTGCCCAGATATCATTTCAAAAGCAGAACAAATGGGGCAAAAAAGGCAAAATAAACTGTTCCAAATGTGCACAGCAGCAGCACACAGGGGAGCAGAACAAGAACCCCCAGACGTGTGGACACAGACTGCCATGCACAGTGTGTTTGAACAGACTCTGCTCCTCTCCTGGCCTGACTCTGCCCCATCCCTGCCACAGTCACAGCAGCAACAACACTGAATTAACTTCTGCCTGCAGTAGATGTGGCTATTTCATTTTGGCAGCATGAATGTTGCTAAGTGAAAGCACGTCTTTCTCAACTGCCTTGCTCATGGGAACCATTTAATCATTATAGAGCAATTATAGAGGTCTTTATTCAGTTGTTCCTTAAGTCCTCATTCAGGCAAACCTGTTTCAATGGGAACTGTGCCTGAAAGGGACTCATCAAAACCTGACCAGGAAATGGCCAGTAACAGTAACCTATTTCCAAGAGAGAAAAAGTCATGCATTACATCCATAATGGGCAACTTCTTATGAATACACCAATTGAAGTGTGTTATATTCATTAACCTCCATTTGGAGAGGACGGGTAACCTCCCAGTTAACACAATTTCTGAGGGTTCACGAGCACCAGGTTCTGTTCCTGGCTTTGACACAGACTCCCCCTGTGACCATGGTCACACCACTTCATAATTCTACCTTGAACTTAGCAAAAGAGGCAATAAACTGGGACAGTAGTAACCACCACTTTATTTATATTGTATTCCTGGGCTGCAGCCCCCCCCCGGTTCTCCTCTGCAAAACAGAAAGAAGAAAAGATAATTTCTCCTATTTTTGATACTTTTTTTGTTGTTGTTGTTTTCTTTTCTGTTCACATTTTCGAGGCAGGGCCGGTCTTCTATTCTGTGTGTGCCCAGTGCCTTGCACAATGCTGCTCTGAAGGGGGCTGTGCTGTATCACAGAGCAATAATGCTAATTGTTATCAACACAGGCAAACAATGCTGTGCTTTTGTGGCAAATGTCCACCAGGAACTTGACTGAGACCATCAACATTCCATTTGGGACTTAAGCCCCATTTGAACTTGTCTCCCAAAGCGAGAGTTTACAAACACAATTTAGTCCCTATTTGAGCAGAGCTTTGAAGATGTAAAGCACTAAATTGTGTATCTTGTATGTACGAGAGACAGAGACAGAATGTGTAATTTCTTTCTGCATTCAGGGAACACAAGATTTCCTTTTTTCCCCTCTTTTTGGAAGGAAGTTTACTGCTGAGACTATTAGAGAAAATGCAAATGTGCAGACTGTTTGTTAAGGCTCCAGGAGAGAAGGCACAGGCAGTTGTTACCACGAGCATTTCTAGGAAAACGGGAAATCTTTGTCTTTCAGTGTATTTATTTAGCTGAGGGAAGTTCACACAGCTTGTGGAGAATGGTTCTGGAGGAAATTAAATTTCAGCTGCACCTTCATATCAATCCTACACCTGCCAATTCTTCAGACCAGCTCGTGATGTCCTGCACCCACAAGCACATTTTCAGTGCTCACCAACGTCAGAGATGAGCTGTTGTGCAACCACTGGGGTTTTTTTCTCTTACTCTTATCCAAGAAAGAGGCACCAACCCTACTCCTGCACACAACAGATTGCCTGCTGGAGCAGAAACCACCAGGAGCTCCCTACAGCACAGGTAAGAAGTATAAGGAATTTTTGAGACAGATTCAAGAAAATAAAATTATATTATATTCTTATATATGTTGGTTTAGGTGGATCCATGCTCCACACAGCATAAGCCAGGTCTGCTCCAGAAGACAGAGACATATTCATTAGGGCTTGTTAACTTAGACACAGCCAAAAGAGGATCTAAGCATGGAAAATAGGCAAGAGAATCAGAAAAAGGAGGGACCATCTGCAGACATCAACTTTGGAAACAGAAGAAATGAGCAGAGCCAGAGGATGTTTGTGCACAGCACACCTTTCATGGAAGACAAAATGTGGTCAAACAAACTGCACAGCAAGTGAATGCAACACAAAGTGTTCTGATGAAAAATGCTTTGTAAGCTAAAAATTTTGGTCCCTCAGTTCAAAGTCGATGCTTCCATTGCAAAATATATTTAAATTTTAATTTTAAAAAAATTACATTACTTAGAAAACGTAAAACCTCCACAGCACACTGAGATATGTCAGGCCTCAAAGACATTTAATTCCACCTGAAGAGACTTTTTTTGTTGTTGGAATATTGAAATTTTTCAAAATACCTGTATGCCCAAACCAGTTTTTCCCAGTTCTCAGCTATCATCACTGACACTCCCTGCCCCCAAATGCTGATTATCAGAAAGATTTGTCATTTATATCCTTGGAAGCACAGGCATGACCTGGTCTATTGGTGTTACAGACCTTTTCCTTCCACAAGACCTAATGGTTAATATATTCCCAGTGGTTATTCCATAAAGATTCTGGACTCTAAACAGGTGGAAGTCAATGCAGCTGCACAGTTTTACTGTATCACCCTAATTTGAATAAGTTTGAGAACAAATCAGCTTCTTTCTAATTTCCCCTCCTGATGACAGAAGGCAAATGGGTATCAGCAAGAAGGGTGAGGTTTTTTGGGTGTTCTTGCTTTAATTTATTTTTTTGCACTTTTAGTAGCCTACACATGTCCCAGGATACTGGATGTCCACTTCCAGGAAAAATCTGATGTTCTTCTAACTTGTGCAAAATATTTGCTATGCTTACTTGAAGAAAATATAAAACATTATTTGCATTTCAGCAACACCAGTTCCAGCTGAGGTGCTGAATCATGTCGAGTTACATATTTTATGAACTGCCAGAGGTGAACCCGAGTTTATTGTGACCTTCCAGTACTCAAACAGGGCTTGT
This sequence comes from Pachyramphus minor, assembly GCA_013397135.1. Classification (NCBI taxonomy): domain Eukaryota; kingdom Metazoa; phylum Chordata; class Aves; order Passeriformes; family Tyrannidae; genus Pachyramphus; species Pachyramphus minor. The sequence goes on along the minus strand of VYXB01003408.1, from coordinate 163,844 downwards.
AAAAAAAGAGAGAGTGACTTCAGCATGGGCAGATATTGATAGAACAAGGGGGAATGGTTTTAAACTAAAAGAGGGATTTAGATCACACATTAGGAAGAAATTCTCTACTGTAAAGGCAGTGAGGCCCTGGCACAGGTTGCTCAGAGAAGCTGTGGCTGCCCCATCCCTGGAAGTGTCCAAGGCCAGGTTGGAGAGGGCTTGGGGCAACGTGGGATAGTGGGAGGTGTTCCTTCCACTAGGGTGGAACTGGATGATCTTTAATGTCCCTTCCAACCCAAACCATTCAATGATTCTATTTCAAAGTTACAACCTAAGGGATAACCAGAAGATGGGAGGAACTATAAGATTATAAAAACAAGCCAATTATAACAGCCAGCATTAGATTTCAGAGATAAATTTCATCTGCCCTATGTGCATGGCTACATCTAAGCTGATCACTCTGGGTTCTCTCTAAAGCCACTGAAGATCCAGCCAATAAAATCAGTGGAGTGTAGGGTGCAATTCACTTTTTCTTACAGTAGTTATCAACATCTGGTCAAACCAGTGGTGCCCTAAAAGCATCTTTGCTCCCCACCAGAAGCACGGGGTGACTGCACAGCTGTCTGGCTGACATACAGACCCATGTGCTCACTGTATATCTGTATATCTGGGGTAAATCTACCCCAGATCTCTTGTCTGTCCACAAAAGTCCCTGCATTTTAAGCTGACATAGGTAGAGTTGTAGAATCATTACAGTTGGAAAGGAGCTCCAAGATCATCGAGTTCAACCGTTAACCCCGCACTGCCAAGCCCACCACTAAATCATGGCCCCAAATGCCACATCCACATGATTTTGAACACTCTAAGGGATGGTGACTCCACCACTGCCCTGGGCAGCTGTGCCAGTGCTTGAAACCCCTTTCTGTGAAGAAATTTCCCCTAATATCCAAACAAAACGTCCTCTGGCACAACTTAAGGCCGTTTCTTCTCGTCCCGTCACTTGTTACCTGGAAGAAGAGCCCGACCCCCCCTGGCTCCAACCTCCTTTCAGGGAGTTGTAGGGATTGATAAGGTCTCCCCCCCGAGCCTCCTTTTCTCCAGGTTGAGCTCCCACAGTTCCCTCAGCTGCTCCTGGTGCTCCAGACCCTTTCCCAGCTTCACTGCCCTTCTCTGGACACACTCCAGCACCCCAATATTTTTCTTGTGGTGAGAGAATCTCATTCTTCCACTTTGCACTTTTCCACTTCAGTTCAAAACAAAGATCTTTACCTCTCCAATCATCTTGAAACTGAATGTATGTGGAAACCCTTAATACAAATCTGTAGGACCCTAAAGAACAACGTTGTGCTTATTCTGGTGGTAAGAAATCTACATTTTGCTTGGGTTGGATTTTTCCAGCTCATGTGCACACACACTCAGCACTGTGGGGCAAAAAAAAACCATAAAGAAAAGGAAAGCTGTCTTCAATAATGTGATAAGTTATCTTTCCAGTGATATTTCCCTTCCCCTCTATCTGAATTTAAAATGAGCCAGATTTGGATAGAGGAATACCACTTGCTGCTTTCTGTGCATCCACACTGCATTGCATGTGCAGGTTTTGTGTATGTGTGTGCATTATGGGTGTATGAACAGTGATTTTTTTGTTGTTTATGAGGTTTGAGTAGATAAAAAGGGTAAATGTAGTGTGCTCATACACAGCAGTACGGCTGGATTAAAAAAAAAAAAGCGTGGCTAAGAACCTGCTTAATTAACTCACCTTAAGAAGAGCAATTCCTTCAAACACCTTTCAGAATTACAACACACTAAGGAAGGTTTCTCAGAGACCAATGTTTCAGACAGACGCCAGAAGGAACCAACAAGTATTTCCAGTGCTTTCCCAACCTAACTTAATCTGTTTAATTGTGTTTGTAAATTCATGAGGCACCCAACTGCTTACCCAAATATCTCATTTGTGTGGACCAGGTCCTAAATTACAACTTGCGTGGAGTTCTACCTCGAGTGCCAGGCTTGGTTAAAGATCTGAACAGAGGTGGAACCTTCTGTTCAGAGGCACCATGTCCTCACAGATATCCCAGTGATGACTTCTGTGTTTAGTAAAATCATCCTTCGTGGTTGTTATATTTTCCAAACAAATGAAACCAAAACGTGGTTGCTTTGGTTATCCCTTAGCAAGGCTTGCTCTGGTGAGATGCAGCCAAAGGAAGAAATGGATGTCCAGAATTATCTGTATGAACACAGAAATGTTGATTTGAAGAACAGAGAGAGGGAAGGCAAAGAGTATTTATACTTGGCTGCTCTATTCCATTTATTCTTAACCCACACTTTTGGATGTGTCTTTTTAGCATGGAAATGGGTTCATTTTAAATGCCAGCCAAACAAGAGTGATTTATTGGATATATCCATTGTAGGATTCCTTACAGATAAGGCTCAGAGAGGAATATTATTTCTCAAACCTAATCTTGCTTCCAACCTCTTCTCCTCTCAGGAGACACAAACTTCAAAAAAGGAGAGTTCCAAACCAAATGGGTCTGAGAGTTAATGTTTCACCACAAAATACAATCTCAGTTTGGAGAGGAACATCCTACAACATGGAAGGGCTGAGAGACATTGATCTGATACGGAAGCCATTATTTTTCCATTGTTTTTTTTCCACTGAGAGAAACCCCAACATGGCAGGCAGGCACAGAAATAGCCCTTACTCATGCAGGGATGCACTGTTCCAGTTTTTTTTCTGGGATAATATTTCACTCCGTGCCTCATCCAGCAGGTCAAGTTTTCCCAGGTAGCTGGCAAATGCTAATGAAATATTCTCAGTAGTAATTTACAGCTAATTAGTCCTCTTCCTAAGATGGACCTAATGGAAGAACACAACTTGGAGTGTGATCTCCCACACCACCACCATCACCCCAACGAAACTGCATGATTTAATTCCTTTTTTTGGGTGTTATAAACCCAACTATTTGATCACTGTCAAACCACCACACAAAAAAAGGTGATCTCAATTGGGTATTTACAGTCCAGCATAATACACTAGAAATTTTTTTTTTTGATCACTTTAGTCACTTTGAAGGGACTTGAGGGAGATTATACAATTTACTGCTTGAGCCCCACAGGAACTTCTTGATATGAGACAGGATTTGGAAGGGGGCTGATGTCTTGGTGTGCAGGACTGCCTATCTGTTTATTCCATCTGATTAATGTAAGGAATCCACACCTACTCCATCCATCTACAGCGTCTCTCCCTCCAGTTCAGTCAGTGATAACCACAGAAATGCTAAACAGAACAAACAAGGATTTACCCTAAAGTAATCTGCAGGTGCCACATCAGCCAATCTTCCCTTCAGATACACACACAAAAAAGATAACACACAATATTTAGCAATCCATTTTTCTATTCTGTTTCATTACCACCTCAATGGAAAATATATATAAACACACACACATATATATATATAATATGTATACATGGAATGGAGTGAAGACACAGGAAAAAGAATAACATTTAAGTCCCTATAGTCAAGCTTATTTCTGCATAACCAAAGAGAAAAGTAAAGCCAAGAATTTGTAGAAATTCTGAACTGCAGTCAAACCTGGAGCTTGTTTTCCTTTTCCAAAACATCTTTTGACTTTGGGGCATTGTAGTCTTGCACCTTCTATGTGTCCTCAAAAAAAAAATAAAAAAAAAAATTGAACTGTGTAATGGGAACAGGTGCCAGAAATAAAGCCTGGAAACTCTATTTGTCCTCCCAAGAAACTGTCTTCTCACTACATAAGCACAGCCTGGTGCTGTTGATAAATATAACTAGCATTTTGATAAAGATAAATTATAAAGCAGCGCTTTGGTCTCCTAAAGAGATCTGTTTTTGTGGACAGCTGTTTGGCTGTTGGAGCCACATTTAATGAGATTTATGCACGAAATTGTTTGCACGTTTGAGTGATGTATTTCACAATGGCACCGAAAACAATTGGGTGTTGTGGGATAAGTACCTTTTACAGTATATCAAGGTCAAACCTTTTACTTGATGTACTTAACTAACCATGTAAAATATTACATCAGCAAGCCTATGAGGCACTTAGAGATATATTCTTATTTGCATAATGTCCTCTGTAAGTTAGTCTGCGGTCCTTAAGGGTGTTTAGAATAACTGCATGCAAGAATATACTTAATCCAATCTCATTTTAGCTTTTGCTCTTTTAAGATTTCAAAATTAATAAATCCTCCTGATACTCCAAATTACCATGAGCTTTTATAAGCATAACTTTGTAACTTTAACCCATTTATGAACATACCCTACAGGCATATGTACTAATGAATAAGAAATAACATTAGAAGTTTAAAGATGGTTTCTTTATGAAGTAATGTAAGAAAATCCTGTTAGCTGGATCAAGTACAAAAGTGTGATTTCTTAAAAATAGAAAATCCTTCGCAAAATTACTTGTAATTACAATAACCAAAGGATAAAAAGTAAGAATAGTTTAAGCATTGTGCATTATTTAACTTGGTACATGAAACATGTTTTATGTATATGTATGAAGCATGCAAATAAGAAATCTGATCTAAAGTGTGCTTCCATGGCTACTAAATTTTAATTTATTTATTTATTTTCTATTGTGCTTGATTGCTGTCAAGAATGCTGACAGATAAAGGATTTCAAATTACCTTAAACGCTTGGTGGGGCTTCAAGTGAATTAAGCTCTTCTCTTGTTTGCCTGTAAGACATTTGGAGAAGGGAGAAATATTCTTGGTCAAAGGTTCTCCCAGCATCCCACAAGCTCTCTGGGATCCACAAGCTCAACACCTCCTCTGGAGAATTAAAATGGTGATGAAAACTCATCACAGTGAATGGGTCAATCACTGAAATTTCTCCTGTTTGCCATGGGGTTGAAGCAGCAAGTGCTGCCTGCCCCCCATCAGGAGTCAATACAACCCTTGGATGAAATGTGCTGATGACCAAACTCTGTGAGAAGGGGAAGGGAAAGGGATGAGTCCCAGTCACTGATGCTGGTGGCTCATGGAAAAAAAAAGAGGCCATGTGGGAACCATGTGGAAGTAATAAAGAAAAGTGCATTTTGCCCACTCTATATTTAATATGGCCTTAGAAACCCCAGAGCGTATCTTGCTTCTCCCCATCCCTTCCCACTTAAAGTAAAATATTAAATGGCCGAACTACAGGGACCTCTCCTCTCCCAGTTATTACTTATTATGATAATCCATTTTGTTCTGTTCCCAGATCAGCCTTAATCACTATTCTGCTTGCACAAAATAACTCAAAAAAGGGGGTTTATCTGGTCCAAGCAGTCCGTGTGTATCATCAGAGCTGCTTTGAATCAATGGAGCTGTGATACTAAGAAAGGCTGAACAGCTGGCCCTGAGACCTCAGTGTTCCCAATAGATTAACTCTGCTGATTTCCTGCGAGTGGCATTTCAGCATATCCAGAGTGTATTCCTTTCAGAAGCAGGACAGGTGCAAGTCCCAGACGTCAAAGGAGTCACCCTGTTATTGTAAGGGAAGCTGAAGAGTATTGACAGGTCTCACAACGAAAGCCATTTCAGTCATCACATGTTGACTTTGGCAAGTTTTTGCCCTGCTCAGTGGAGCAAGAAGAAAATAAATCTAAAGCAGTGACAAGTGAGATGTTGCCAGGTGGGTGCGTTACAGAGATGCTCCACCGCTCTTCCACTGGATGTCACTCTGACATTGAGCTGAACTCCAGGCTTTTCCACAGACCAAAGTGGCTTTGTTCAGGGAATAATGCAAGAGAGCTGGTGGAGGGAAAAGCTAAGTGACTTCTTATTAAAGCAGCTTCAGATATCCAGTAGCTCTTTGAGAAGTGGGATCGTGCTTTGTCACAGGGATTGATGGGGCAAGATGGCACATAAACAGTAATTCCCCAGCCTTAGCAAAACAAGGCTGGGAGGGGACAGATCTGCTGTAAATAACTCTGGAGATTTAATGCCTAGAGGGAGAAACTACTGATGCTAAAGGACAGTAATGCACAAGAGAACCTTGATCTTATTTGGGCTGGAAATTAGAGGAAGGTTTCAAAGTGTAAGACCAGAGAGGGCATGGAGTTGCCTGGATAAGTGGACTAGCAGGATGGATCTCCCTCTCCACCCAAGAAAACAAATCCCAGCCAGGATGAAAATGGACCTTGATCTGTTTATGAATGGCACTTCATCACTGTACAGGTCAAGGGTTGAATGCTGTGACCCAGGAGGTCTGTTCAATTCTTCAGTTAGCAGCAGCACCTTATCTACTACCCAGCTCTCCACATACTAACAAAGAGGATTTTGTAGGGAGTACAGTCCACAGCTGAGAATGACTGGAGATATTTCTGCCTCCTGGTTGTTCTCCTGCCTCTCTCACGCTTGCTGTGCCACAGTCACAGGACAACAGGAAAGTCAAACAGGATTAAGAGATGTCCTGGATTGGGCAGGTTTCACAGCAATGTTAGACAAAATCACCAGTAACTGTATTAATCTCTAATCGTTAATATATGGTCTAGACATAGGACTGAAAGCAAAGCACTGCTTCATACGACAGTACTGGCTGCTAGAGATGTCACCTGTGGTATTCCAGGAAGTTCTTAATTAGGGGCAAGTTATTTGAAGAAGTGATTCCACATCACTTCCCTTCTGAAGCCTCAGAGGCTCTTGGAGATGACAGTTCATGTGTTCTCCGTGCTCCTCCTCTCCCCTGCCTGCCAAGCAGGTGGGATGGTACAACTGAACCCAGGCACAGGTTCACCTTCAGGCCACCTTCTGCTTTCCTTGTGCAAGGCTGAACTGGAGCCTGGCAAAGCTCCCCTGCAGCAGGAACATCTGGATTCCCACATCTCTGGCCTTCTGGCTCTGTCATCTGCTCTGACAGAACAAGTGGTCAAGACTCTTACAGCTGCTGTCCTCCACAGCAGTTGCATGGGGGATCCCTGACATGCCTTCTCCTGGTCTTCCACCTTCTCAGGCAAGCTGCTGGAATGACAGACAAATAATACCCTATTAATGAATCATTGAATGGTTTGGCTTGGAAGGGACTTTAAAGATCACCTCATTCCAAACCCCTGCCATGGGCAGGGACACCTTCCACTGTCCCAGGTTGCTCAGAGCCCCATCCAACCTGGCCTTGAACACTTCCAGGGATGGGGCCACCACAGCTTTTCTGGGCAACCTGTGCCAGGGTCTCACCACCGTCATTGTTAAAAAAAATGCTTTCTTATATCTAATACAAATTGACCCACCTTCAGTTTAAAACCACTAACCCTTGTCCTGTCACTCAATTCCCTTATCAAAAGTTCCTCTCCATCTCTCTTGGAGCCACTTTAGGGGGTGTAAAGAGCATGAAGAGAAATCCACGCATGGAAAAATTCACACTATAACATTAAATAAATAATTAAGAGTTTAGCCACCTAGACCACCTCTCTGTTCTTGTAGCCTACATTATCATCACCAAACATTCTCTCCTGCCCTTCACACCCAGCCTCCATCAGAACATGATGCCAGAAGAAACAACAAGAGACAGGTCAGGGTTTGGATAAGCCTATCTAGCTCCCACTGACTAAAGGTAATAATTCAGATAGCTTCCATCCCCATGCCAATGATAATTGTTCAAGGGAACAATTTTAAAAGAACACTCTTAGTCTTCTAACAGCAAATTAAAAAAAAATAATTTACTACTCTTCCTCCTGTTTGTGATCATGGATTCTGATGGATCATTAAGTAGGCCTTGCAGCTGCCAGTCAAGATCAGGCATCTTCAGATGCTGGGAGTAACTCCTACATGGATGGTTGTATCTGGAGGTACAGAGGGAAAAAAGCCCATCCTTTCAAAAGGTAGCATTGATAGGAATGCTGATTTCAATCTGTGTGTCTGTAGATGGCCTAAAGGGAAACTATGGGAAAAAAAGGAACAGCCAAATATGGTGAGCACAATGAAATCCAAATTGTAGCGATAGAACACAGATGCTGAGTGTGACTGAAGAAAGGTCACACTACAGGCCTGGTAAACAATCAGAAGACAAAGTAATAAAATCAAACACTTAACAAAAAATCAGAGGTCCACAAGAACTGAGAACTTACAGCATGTCCTTGACAGAGGAAAAAAAGGGCAACTTTTAACATCAAATGATGATTTCTCAGTGTGAGATGATTTCTCAAAGCCGTGAGTATCAATAATTTGCAGTAGAAAAATTATCCCTTAAATCCAACACTATTAATTGCACTGTGCACTACTTGTGAGTGCATAACAATAATTTTATGTAAACAGTCTACAGTGTCAAATGTACAGAGAAAACATGTCACTGAACCTCAGCCATGTCACAAGTTTGAAGTTACTTTACCACCGTATTACCGAAATTATCAAGGAAGGAAGGTCTGACATTCCTAAATTTCTTAAAGGATGAATAATTTAGTTTAATTCCCACGCTGAATAGCAGATTTACTTGTAAATGCTCAGCCTTTCATTCTGCACTCAGGGTAAGCACCCTGGCTTTGGGGAAGAAACACTGTATTTGCTTTTATACGCAACAGTAAGTTTGAGACAACCCTTCAGCTGTAAATCTCAATTCCCCTCATTTATTGGGCCATCACTGATGCTTCCACAACAGCAGAAGTCAGAGATTTGAGAGTTTTGAAAGGGTTTAGAGACACAAGCCCCATTAGACTCATGAGAACCATTCCTGTAAATCTTTCAGGCAGCTCTAAAAAACTTTGGTCTAAATACCTTCCCCCCCTCCCCTCGCATAATTTAAAGAAGCAAGACACAGCCCTGGAGAGCAGCAGCAAGCAGAGAGGAGACTCTGTTTGCATCAGTGTTAGCAAGGTAAAATAAGAGCATTAGCTTTACACGGTGGAAAAGTTCAATAAAAGTTTAATAAAAGGCACTGGGAAGTGCCAACATGTTTGTCCTGCACGTGTTGGCTTCACACACGGTACCACGTGAGTGGTGCTGCAATGCCATGTAGGACAAGGCAGGCTTGGCTGCATGCAGTGGTTGGCCAGAGATAAAAATGCTTCTGGAAGATTGCAAGTTCCTCCTGAACATAACAAGGAAGATAAGTTTAAAAAGCTGAAGAAAGAAAAAGAATTCATCCCATTTCAATTAACTGGGAAGGCTGAATGGAAATATTTACTCCCAAAGAGCACTATCAGCTTCTAGTCTGATTCTCCTTTAGGGGACAGAAAGTTTGATAAAAATGTAGCACCCTGGTGCTGATTACGATAAATGCTCGTTGAAGACACATTTTGGTGGTGATAAGGAGCTGTGTGACCTTGTGGAGCCCCAGCACTCCCAGGCAGACACCTGCGGCACCTCCGAAAGGAGCAGGGAAAGCAAAGAAAGAAACGAGCTCAGCTCTGACACAAAACATCTTTTAACTCAATTACTGTTTACAAACACAGCCCTGCTCCTGTCTGGGGAAGCAGAGCCCAGTTACTGTCAAACCGGGTAATGAAATGGAACAGGGAAAGGGTGGAAAAAAACAAACCCACCAAAAAGCCTCTGCCCAGAATCCCTTCTCTTCCGAGCCTCGGTCATTTGGGGAAGCGCATCCAATCCCACCCGGAGACACAGTGGGGGGATTGGCCTCCCAAGAGGAGCAGGCAACATAAAAGTCTGGAATGTGCTCTGTCCTACACCCATGACAGCAAGGCATTTGAATATTGGATTTAGTGTTGTGCTTCCACAGATATAAAATTAGGCCGACAGAAGTCTGGATTCCGGCCCTTGCTCCATACTGGTAACTTGTAGAGAGCCGGGAGCCAAGAGCATTTGGAACGGTTGTCTCTCTCCAGATGCTGCCATTCATTTCTGTGGGAACAAGACCACTTACATCTAATTACAGTTTCTGCTCAAATTAACAGGACAGAAATGACAGCAAAAAAAACCCCAAACCCAAACCAAACCAAAAAACACCCCAAAAAATTCTCTGGACTAACAGGGAGACCTTTTGTCATCATGGCTTGGAAAACAGTTGACTTTCAAATACACTGACTTAAAGTGATTTAAAGTTCACATGTTTCAGCTGCTCGGTTTGTCTCATCAGCATATTAATGCAACAGTAAAAGGGAGAGAAAAGGGGTAGTTTTATTGCAGAGAATTCTGAAAGATTTGTTAAATGACCATGCAGTCAACTACAGGATTATAATCATCATGGCACAAAATGCTGTTTTCATTATCAAACCGAATGCCAAAGGCACATTATGTGATATGATGGACTAGGATTTAGACAAAGACACATCTGAACATATGTATGGAGTCTTACGCATGTACACACCTGTCCCTCACTTCATTGTGGAAATCAGGAATAATTCCACTGAAGGGTAAGAAAATCTGCGGTTTTCAGACCATCAAACCACCCACGTGCACCTCCCTTCTGTGCATTACGTTCACCATCAGGAGCCTATGAGTTGTCCATTGGATGCAGAGTATTTCTGCAGTTCAGAGTCCATAGGAATTTTGCTATTGCCACCAGCAGGACTGTGTTATCATCACAGAGTCATAGAACATCCTGGGAGTGGGAAAGGACCCACAAGAATCATCGAGTCCAACTCCTGGCCCTGCACAGGACGACGCCAAGAATCCCACCAGAGTGTGTTGACTCACATTGTAGGTGTTGAGTAACTTTGCTGTGGCTGGTCTAGTCCCCAAAAGAATGAAAACAGAGGAAAGTGGAAGGCTATGGAAATTCCTTCCCTATGTTTCATCAGGCAGCACTAATGCAGTGGCTACCGTCCCGTGAGGATCTCCACGTCCTGCTGATGAATCAACATCTAATTCAGGCTTCCTCCCAGCCAAACAGCCAATATGTTGTGCTATTAATCACTAGTGGTTTATTATTCTGGTCCAACCTTGGATATTTGCTGTGTCATAGATAAAATAACTCACACCATTCCAAAAGGAGGGGTTACATCAACATAGTCAACAGCTTACACAGTCAAGTTTTTTGTAGCTGACTGCCAACACACCAGCTCATGAATTTCCAGTTATTTCTCCCCCCAGTTTCACAAATTCACACAATTTTAAAGGACCTGATAGCCAGGGCCATGTCCTGACTTGTCTCAAGGGGCGAAGTAAAATCACACAAACCAAAAACCATCCGATTTGTGTGTGCCAGCTGTGAAGGCAGCTGACGACAGAGGAAGAATTTACAGACTGCCATGCACAACATTTGACTTTTCCTTCTATTTCAGCAGCAGATCCCTTAAGACAGACCAGTCAAAGTAAAAATCCTTCTTTAGAAACATGGACTTCACCTCACACTGGACAGACTTTAAAAAAACATTTCAAGCCTGAGATGAATAAAAGAACAGGAGGAAGTATTATACAGTGTGGATCTAGACCAAATTTATAGGAGAAATATGAATTAATTTTCACTCACGCTTTTCTCCCCTGTCCTGCCTCTCCTTAGAACAGAAAGCTCTCTATTTGCTCCCACTTGAATTTTATGTATTTTTTAAAACAACTGAGCACAGTTGTAGTTCTAAGAAGAAACTGATACCTATGAGCCAGGTAAAAGAGAAAAGAAATTTTTATCCTTGAACTGCTAAAAGATTCAATGTTATTTTGTAAGGGACTTGCTAAATGTTGATTTTTTTTTTCTGGGTAGAAAAATCACAGAGCGTTGAATTTGTGTAACAAGGGAACAGACAGCTCTCAATTGGCAGCGAACTTGCACCATCTTAGTCTTTCCCAGAAGAAATTTCTTTCTAGCCAAATATTAGGGATACTGTCAGTTGGTTCCAAGGAGAAATTCCTGGAATAACAGCCACTAAGTTCATGGATTTAAAGCTTTATCTAGAGGGAACATGATAGCGAACATGCAGCACAACAGATTTTTCACTTGAGACTCATTCCAAGAGCTGCAGAGCTACTACAGTTTCCAAAATGTAGGACAGAATTCCTCAGGTCATTGCCTTACACACATGTCCATCCAGCCAAAGATTAAAAATTCACAAGAACATCTTGTCATACGCCTCAGCATTCAGCTCGTTCCCAGTCTCAGAGTCTAATCTTACCTTGAGCATTCCTTATCTCAGGAGGGAGCTAGACTTGCAGTTAAGACAGGACTAGGCAGCAAAGAGTTCAAGTCCTGATCCTGCTTCTGAGTTTTGAATAACTTCTTTAATCCCTCCAAGGTGCAGCTTTCCGTATGCAGAATGGGAATAATATCGCTTCCTTCGGTTGTCTGTTCAGTCTTTACAAGTTATTTAGGAAACAGTTTCTTAACATATATCTACTTTTTTGCTTTGTGGAGCAGGTTTTCCAATGCCACTGGAGCCCTTAAGCAATATTAGTGAAAGCTGGTGAAATTATGCCAAAGGATGTCATGGTGTGTCCAGTTTTCCAAGCCAGGTTAGTAAAAAAAACCTGTCCAGAATGTTGTAAACAGAACTGCTCCTGTCTTGAAGAACATGTTTCAACTACATCATTGCTTCTCAGTGGGGTTTATCACTTAAGAGGTGTCTCTTCTCTCACCCTGGTACAAGGCTGCTGGGTCTGAAGGGACTTAATCTCTGATTTAATGCTTGAGCACCAGGAGGGCATCACTGAGGAAGGAAGGCAGTTTTGTGATTTCTACCATGACAAAAGCTGAACTGTGTTTCAACCTAACATTGATGGGCCCGATGGAGAGACTTCAGGATTAAATTCTCTGGCTAATATCTGCCAAGTGTCAGGACAGATGATCACAGTAAATCCTGTTACTCTTACAAAAATTTGGCTAATCCACTGCGGCCAACTCTCAGCTCAGGCTCATGAGCAAGTTGTGATCAACACAGAATCACAGAATGGTTTGGGTTGGAAGGGACTTTAAAGAATATCTCATTCCAACTCCCCTGCCATGGGCAGTGACATCATCCAGTATCCGAGGTTGCTCCAAGACCTGTCCAACCTGGCCTCGAACACTTCCAAGGATGGGGCAGCCACAGCTTCTCCGGGCAACCTGTGCCTCACACCCTCACAGTCCATACAAGTTGTAGCCACAAGGAAACATTTGCAAAATTCTGAGGAGCAAACACCACCCCAAACATCAGAGGCCATTCAGGGAAATGTTTTTTTTTTTTTTGCCTATGAGAAAAAAAGGATGTGTTCAGAAGAATAGAGCCTGCAAATTGTTCACCCCGTTCCACTAAGCCTCCTAAATCATCTGGAGGTGTCCCAGTTAAGCAGAACTACAATCCCTATTAAGTGGCACTCATTGCCACTAAGCATCGTTGGACTTACACGATTTCCCTTGTAGATGTCTGGATTAAGTGGTTTTGCCAACTAAGCACCTCCTTTTTCCGATTCAGCGGAGCGCACGGAATCATCCGCGTTTTCCTGCTTTATAGTTTTCAAACGGCACGAAAGACTGGCTGGTTTTGTGTTAAAATACAGTTTATCTGTTGCACGAGTTTTCAATACACGTGAGCTCCCAATGCATGTGGAATACATTTCATCCCATCCATACATTCGGCCCTGCATTATGTATATAGTGGTTTTCAGGGAGCGGCCATACACTTACCCTGGTCTGATAACATTCTTCTGAGACAGAAATGACATGGTGAACGTTGGAATAATGTCAGTGCACGAAGGGAAAGCGGGAAATAAATAAATAAGCAAACCTAAAATCCAGGCACCTTGAAGCAAAGCTCTGAGAAAACCATGTGTGTCTCAATGGAAAATCCGAAGGCCGGTATATTTGGCGGTTTTCAGAGCGCGGTTTGGTGAGCACTGCCCCTTTCATTGGACACTCAAAGCTCTAGAGTCACATCTGTTTGGGAGACTGGCACGCTGCTTCTGTGGATGAAAGCTGGAGTGATGGTGCCAACCCACTGAGAAAAGCATGGCTTTCAGGATTTTCCCTTTCTTTCCTTTTGCTGCGAGTATTCTCATGCCGTGCCAAGGTGGCACAAGAGGTGAGTGCACACGAGTTTTCTTTGGAGGATGAGGGGAAGGGAAAGAAAAAGAGGAGGGGGTAAGGAGTGTGAAGGGGGAAAAAGGCATCTTGCCTGAAATCTGAACCTGTCATAGAGTTATTTCATTTTGGTGATGAAAAAAGCAGGTCCACCATGATCTGGACCATGAAGAGAACAGAAGGTTTGCCATTAACTTCCACAGAGGCAGCTCCGGCGCCTGGGCCCATGTGGCCCCTCAGCCTTGGGTGGGAATGTGCCTGATTTTCAAAATAAAAGCTTTACAAATTGCTTCCTTTTCAGGTGAAGCAGATCAAGATCCTCTTTTCCAGGGTGCCTGGAGAAGAGAAGGCCCAGGGGTGACCTTATTGCAGCCTTTTGATGCCTGAGGAGGGCCTACAAGGGAGAGGGAGTGGGATTTTGGTCAACAGGATGGAATGACAGGACACTGAGAGAGGGTAGGGTTAGAATAGATATTAGGAAAAAATTTTTGGCTGTGAGGGTGCTGAGGCCCTGGCACAAGTTGCTCAGAGAAGCTGTGGCTGCCCCACCCCTGGGAGTGTTCAAGGCCAGGTTGGACAGGGCTTGGAGCAACCTGGGATAGTGGAAGGTGTCCCTACAGTAACACTGTCACCTTTATTCAGCATGGTCCAAACAACTCACACTTCAATTTTTTTCCATCCTTTCCTGAGATTAGTCAAGGAACGACATCTAAACAAGCCACTCTATAGCCTGAGAGATGCAAACCAGGCCCAAGCTGCTAGTTCCCCCAGAGGACAGCAGGAATGGGTCACAGAATCACCAAGTCATTTTGACTGGAGAAGTCCTCTGAGAACTCAAGGTCCAACCATCCCCCAGCACTGCCAAGGCCACCACTGACCCACGTCCCCAAGTGCCACATCTACAGAGCTTTTAAATCCCTCCAGGGATGGGGACTCCACCACTGCCCTGGGTAGCCTGTTCCAATGCCTGACCACCCTTTATGTGAAGAAATTGTTCCTGACATCCAATCTAAACCTCCCCTGGCACAACTTGAGGCCATTCCTCTTGTCTTGTCACTTTTTACTTGGGAGAAGAGACTGATCCCCACCTGGCTCCACCCTCCTCTAAGAGAATTGTAGAGATCAAAAAGTTCCCCCCTGAGCCTCCTTTTCTCCATGTTGAACACCCTCAATTTGAACACCTCAAATTTGAGTCCTAAAATAAGCCTCATCCAGGAATAAGTGTAAACCCCACGGTTCTACTCTTGTTGTTTGAAACCCAGGTCTCAAATATGATTCCCCAAACATCAAGTAGAAAGCAGGGCCAGGAAAATATTACACACCCTTCACCTTGGAACAGCATCACCAGAAGGAAAATAGCACGTGATTCATCCAGAACTCCGGGAGGTTTTCAGTGCCTTTATAAGGGAATATTAAAAAAAAAAAGCAAAAGAAAAACAATTTGGAGTTGCAGCAGGACTGAGATTTCACTTAACCTTGTTCTCATGCCTTGTAAAATATCTGAGAATAATTAAAACTGTTCCTTTTCTTTAATTAGCCTTGTGTCTCATTAGAGCAGTTCACTGCCATGTCTTTATTTACTTGATTTATATCTCCTCCACACCTTTGCCTTCCCTCCTTCACCTAATCTTAACATCTCTCTTTTCCTTCCCTTAAAGCTCTTTATTTTAATGCTTTGATGTTATATTGGCTTCTCTTCGACATGTTTTGTTTAAAAGAAAAACAAAGACAGAAAATCTATACACAAAACAGAAGTCAACTACATCTTGACAAACGAAGCTTTTAAAAAGTCAGAAAAAGCAGATTTAGAGATGAAAGCTCACTCTTAACCCAGCTTCCTTCTTCAGAGACCTTAATATGATCTCTTTATGTAACTGTTTGCCAATTAATTCAAAATATAATGCAAGCTGCAATTTTGCTTAGAGACATGCATTCATTAGGGTTGGGGAAAGTATATAGTTTTCAGGCTTTGATTGATTTTTTAAATCTCATTGAGATGTACAGAACAAGACATCTTTTAAAGACATCAATTGTCCAAACAACCACTGTTTATGTCTACAAATTCACAAGAAACAGATGGTTTGCACACGGGGTGGAAAACAGAGCTATCCTGGAAGAACAGCAGCAGCGTTTAATCTTAGAGTGATGACAAGTCCTGTTCAAGTTGTGACCTATATCTGGAGAAAACTGCAGTTCTTCATCGCAGAGTTGGCCTTTCTCAACACATGAGCAAAGCTCATAAACAGAGAGATCATATTCCTGAATATGTAAGATTATAACCTGTGAATTATAACTCTGGGCAATTGTGATTTCCATCCTCTGGAAGATGCCACTGCATTGCACCTATGGCATGAGGACACATGGCTTTACGGGCAGACACATCCCTAAAACCAGCCCAAATCCAAATAGGAATTTTTTTCCCCACCAGTTCTGCTTGAGAAACACACATCTTGGAAAGACAGTAACTGTAGGGACAGAGTTTTCACAGGCTCCATTTCTGATTTCATACCTAAACAGTGCTGCTGCCCTGAAGTTGTTCTGCTGATCCTTCCTACAACAGCTCTCTGGCCTTCTCTGAGCTACAAGGAAAGATGAGAAGCTGTGGAATATGTTATTAAGGTTTACTGGCACATGCTTCAGGTACCCAGAGTATTCATTAAACAGAAAAGGGTTTAACTGGGCTCAGATTTAATTTTCAAGGATTCCTGAGTGGAACCAGGAGTCCAAACCTCCCTGCCTTTCAGATCTCTCCACTCCTGACTCACTGGAAGTGCTTCCCAGTCCCTGCAGCTCCAGCTGCAGCCTTTTTACTTAACAACTATACTGCAATGTTAAGCTACAGATGCAGCCCAAGATCTCATAGAAAATGGAGTCACTGCCTAAAAAAAAATAAATTGCAGGCATCTAAGTCCTGGTAAAGCCAAAGTATTCCCTGCATTCTTAACATGTAAATGGCTGAATTATCAAACATGGTACCATGGTATCGTATTTATGGAATCATAAAATCATCAACGTTGGGAAAAAACCTCCAAGATCATTGAGTCCAAACTTTGGCTGACCACCACCTTGTCAACTAAACCAGAGCACTGAAGTGCCACGTCCGGTCATTTCTTGAACACTTCCAGGGATGGGGGCTCCACCACTTGCCTGACCACCCTTTCAGTGGAGATATTCTTCCTGGTGTCCAACCTGAACCTTCCCTGACACAGCTTGAGGCCATTTTTCCTCTTTTCCTGTCAACATTTTAACAGGACTGGGTAGGAATACGGCCAGAATCTTTCTGAGATTGCAGTCCACCTGGATTAGCTTCCAAGTGAACCTTCCTCCGTGAGCCTCATTTTTAAAAACTCCTACCCAGGCATTTTTGGCACATCAATTAAATAAATAAACTGCTAGTTGAGCATTATGACCCATAGAATTTGGCTGGAGACCATACCAGCTTTGCAGGCATAAAGACAATCTCAAACATTACCATGTTCTCCAAATACATAATATAAGTCTTGTGTTATAAAGGGTGCAATGATATGTCTGCAGACAGAGCTCTCTGAGTGTGGTAGGACTCCAAGTTCTTGTACCACCAGATCTTAGGTGATATGAGCCAGGTGGAGGAAGGAAAACAATCCAAGCAGCAGATTAGTGAAGGAAATGGAGTGGCCATGAGAGAGGGGCACAGTGCAAACAAAAAGCAGAGAAAGGAAAGCACGTGGCTGTTGGGTGAAGTGGTCAAAGTTTGGCCAACTAGTGGGAAAGAAAAGGAGCAGAGGAGAAAGGCTGTTACCAGCAGCATGGAGGGAAGGCACAAAAGGGAACTGCTAGACTGAGACCCAAACGTGCTCTCCTGTTGAGCCAGGAGCCAGCCAGGGGTAGTGATACACTCTTGTTGTTCTACCCTGCTTAGAATCAGAGACACCTAGAATGGTTTGGGTTGAAAGGAACCTTAAGGACCACCTAGTCCAACCCCCAATCGTCTAGTCCAATGCCTGCATGCAGGGACCTATTAATAAACATCAAAACTGCAGCTGGGGATGCTCTGGTCAAGCCCCCTTGCTCCTGTGGCCACCCTGTCCTTACCCCAGCACCTTGGTGTGGGTGGCAAACACCCTTTCTCTTCTTCTCATCTCTTGGACCTGATTTCCAAGTAACAACCAGACCTCTCAGGGCTTTCCCAGCACGTGACTTCTCCATGACTGAATCAGAGGACTGTGAAAAGCCAAGCACTCAAGTGCAGCCCAGCAATGTGCCTCCCTCAGGGACAGCACATGCTGCTGCAGGGACACAGGACCCAAACCACACAAACCACGATGCTTCTCACGTTCCAAGACCTTTCTCTCAACACAGCTACAGCTGGTTCATGAGGTGGGAGAGCAGCAGAGCAGCACGGGGAGGCAGAACAGCACTGCAAGAGTATGAGACACCAGATTTTAATTTCAGAGGGCAGGAGCCAGCTCTGAGCTTCATGTTCAATAAATGAGACCAGTAAATTAGTAAGGAGGTGATTTTGGCATAGGAAAGAATGGATGCCAGAATACAGCCTTAGACCTGGTTCAGAGACTGTCCAATGGTGTCCCAAAATCTGATGCTGTTAGAGGCTATGTGAAAGTAAAACCCAAAATCTAAAACTCAGCAAAACCAGTAACAAGATGACAGTATAGATGGGTTCCTCAGTAGTCCCAGATAATCAGGATCCCAGCCCTGTTCTCTTTGCTCAGACAAAGCTACTGAGGAGAGGAGTTTCCTCTGTGACAGAGCATGCTGGAACCATGCCCAGGCCCACCATGGCTCCATCCCAGTAGTTCAGCGTGGAGCCCCCGGTGCTATTCACGATCAAGAGAGTGAATTCTATAGCCCCCTGCTTCCCCCTGCCCCTCTGGCAGCCAGATTCCTACACTGGCATTATGCAAATCCAGCTCAGCCCCCCCTGCCCCCACACCTCCTCAGCTCTGTGCAATATTTTATTGAGCTTTGTTTCTCTGGGACAGTGCAGAAATCATCACGTATTGTTCTCTGCTGACAGTCTCCAGCCACAAAGGAAAACATTCCCGCCCTCACAGCTGAGGTTTGCAAGCACACAGCACGTGCTGACGTCCCATTTGTGGTAGCACAGTCTCATGAGGTCTGGTTGTCACCCAGGACAGCCTGTTCCCCCAGCTGGTGGTACCCCCAGGCACTGTCTCAACAGTGGGCAGCCCCTCAGCCGGGGGACAGTCGGCTTCTCCAGCACCCAAGGTGCAAAAATACACACCCAACACCAGCCACCAGCTGTCCCATTGCAGTTCACAGGCTGCTGTGCTCCCTGCAGATGGGATTCTGTAACTGGGGTTCAAACACTTCATAAAGAATGCTCTGCATTGGGGTCTGGACAGGCTGCATCGATGGGCCAAGACCAACAGTAGGAGGTTGAACAAGGCCAAGTGCTGGGTCCTGCCCTTGGGTCACAACAACCCCCTGCAGTGCCACAGGCTGGGGGCAGAGGGGCTGGGAAGTGGCTCAGGGGAAAAGGACCTGAGGGTGCTGGTGACAGTGGCTGAATATGAGCCAGAGTGTGTCCAGGGGGGCAAGAAGGTCAATAGGATCCTGGTCTGGATCAGAAATAGTGTGGCCAGGAGGACCAAGGCAGCAGGACCCTCGGTTCAGCACTGCTGAGGCCACACCTGGAATCCTGGGTTCAATTTTGGGTCCCTCAAGACAAGGCAGACATTGAGGTGCTGGAGTGATTTCAGAGAAGGGAACAGAGCTGGGGAAGGGTCTGGAGCACAAGTCTGATGAGGAGCAGCTGAGGGAGTTGGGGGAAGTCAGCCTGAAGAAAAGTAGACTCAAGGGAGACCTTTTCACTCTCTACAACTCCCTGACAGGAGGGTGGAGCCAGGTGGGGATCGGGCTCTGCTCCCAGATATCAAGAGATAAGACGAGGAAATGGCCTCAAATTGTGCCAGTAGAGGTTTAGACCGGATGTTAGAAAAACTTCACTGAAAGGGTGTCCAAGCACAGCCAGGGCAGTGGTGGAGTCCCCATCCCTGGAGGGATTTATAAAAGCTGTGTGGATGTGGCACTTGGGGCCATGGGTTAGTGGTGGCCTTGGCAGCGCTGGGGGAACAGTTGGACTCGATGGTCCCAGAGGTCTTTCCCAACCTAAATGATTCTGATTCCCATGACATTGAGCTCTGGGATCCTCCATCAACTCAAGCAGCTGGCACGTGTGGCCAAAGCAGTTGCAGAGCTGAGGGCCTGGTCGAGGCAGGTCACTGCTGCAGCAAGATTTTATTTCTCCCACCTGACAAAATAAAAAGCAGGAGAGAATTATTTGTCAGCTCAATCCCTGTGTTAATCTAGTTGCAAGTATAATGTGATTTCCCTCCTGCCCCGGTAGTAGGTATTGCAACACCTTACATATGGATCATTTTAATCTAATATAATCTGGCTGGCTAGAAAGAAGGTTTCCCTCCACCACAGCTGCTTGTGATTAATGCTAAATATACATGCCAAGCTTCAATCAGCAAGTGTGCATCTTAGCTAGTCTGCATTTGGTAAATCAACAGAAAACCCTATAAAATGCAGAAGATGCTGCAAAGCTTGACATGCTTAAGTTATATCCAGCTTTTTCCCCCCCCCCAGCCAGAAGCTTCCTCTATTTGCCATTTCTAATGTATCATGATCTATTACTCCTTTTCTTTAAGCAAAATTGATTTAAAAGCTGCTGATCGCAGGAGATAAGAAGTGTCACCTCACCTTTACAAATAACAAACCCTGGGCAAATACTCATTAACTGTTTTGTCCTCTTCATTTTACATTCACTTACTGCAAACTTCAGCAAGAGGAGAAGCATTTCTGTTGAAATTAAGATCAAGCACATATGTTATAATAAAAACACAAAGCCAATAAATGATAGCTTTTTTATCACTATTAAATACAAACATGTAGTCTTATTTTACCATAATTATCAATCTGGGATTAATATAATCTCATATATTGCTTCCCTTCACGGTGAATTAAATGATGTAAAAAGTCTCCCACTAGTATTCTTACCCAGCAAGAAACATTTTAATTGTAAATTTGCCTTTTGGAGTCTTTAAATTACCCACACACGAGCATTAAAAAAGGCCACTACTATGGAAGCTGTGTATCCACTAATCTGTAAATAGACTCCCAGTCCAGGACTCATCTCTGAAATGTGGCATCAATTGCACAGGCTCCCATTTAGTTTTAGTTGAATAAAGCCATACTAGATACGCAAATAACATCAAACTTGCCGGATTAGAAAGGGGCACCTCATACTCTAAATCATGATTGTCAATCATCACCCAGGATTAAGGGATATAGTTTAAAAACCTAAAAGCAAGCACTTCCTTTTAACTTCTGCCTACTGTGCATTTTGGATTATAGCCCAGAAGCAGCATTACTTGAAACAAGGCTGCCTCCCTTCTGCCATCTCCGGGAAGTGCATCTTTGCCATCCCTCAGCCTCTATTTGGGGGGAAAAAAAAAAAGTCTCAGCAAAGCATGCAATTTAGATTTGAGATCTACTGCTGACTGTGATTATATTTATAACTTGCTTTTCACAGGAAAAATGGGGGGTTATTTTTGGCTTAATAAGTGCTTTCTGAACACAGTCCTCGTTCTCATCACAAAGATGTAAGGCAGTTAAAAACCAGGGCAGCTGCTCTGCTCATACACAGTCCTGGCAGCCTCCCTGAACCACCAACTTCCACGGGAAGGGTTGTGAGGGAATTGCCTGGAATGCATTCCACTGTGCTCCTAAAAGCAGAGCAGCATCCCATGGATAACTCACCTGTCCTGCACACGAGACGGTCAACACTCAGCCTTCCAGATTTGTCCCCCACCTCTCCCTCTGTCACTTCACCCACATTGTCCTGGTTGAGCTACAAGACACTTGGGCAAAGTGAGAAAGTCTCTCCTTTGCTGTCAGAAAAGACCATGGGATGTTAACACTGAATTTGTGTGCCAGCTCAGTGAGCTGAGCTCAGGATTGGGCCATAAACCGGGAATAATTTATGGGGAGAGTTAACAGACCTGGCTGCTGTTTGGGCCCTGATTCACAACTTAGTACCTGATTTTCCAGGTAATCCAGGTATCAGATGTAAAATTCAGGCCATTCTTAGGCTTTTGGTTATTTCTGCTCCAACAACTGCTGTGCCAACTGGGGTACCTGCACTTGCAAGTTCTGTGGAGAGCAGGACATGGATGAACAGCTGTGGGACTCCCCCCATGTGAAAGAGAAATTACACAAGGAATCCTTCAGAGAGGTACCTGTCTACACAAACAAGGACCTGTTTGCTCTGTGTGAAGGCATTTCCAGCTGTGTTTCCATTTCTTTGGCTACTACCAGAGACAACACAAATCCACCCCATCCTTCACGTCCATCCTTGTGGACTCAGCTGATGCTTGCAGAGCACTAAAATATGCCACATTATAGCACAGACCCATTCAAGTTATTCAGATATGTAAAACCCCTTCAGAACTATGGAAATGAGACACCCCAATGTTTTTGTGGATCCAAGTTTCTAAACTGGGTGCTCTGGTGCTGAGTCTTAAAATCACAGAATTGTTCAGGTTGGGAAAGACCTCCAAGATCATAGAGTCCAGCCATTAACCCACCACCAAAATTACCACTAAACCATGTCCCCAGGTGACACATCCACACATCTTTGGAACACTGCCAGGGATGGTGATGCCCACCACTACCTGACCACCTTTTCAGTGAAGAAATTTTTCCTACTTTCCAATCTAAATCTCCCCTGAGTCTACTGCAGGTTTCCACTGCAGATACCTCAAATGTCCTCGGATGTGATCCTCCCCAAGCAAAAGTTTCTCCCTGCCTCTGTTTGTGAGTGTGTCTCCCCTTCTCTCTCTGTATATATGTACATTTATACACACTTTTATACACATTTAGAACATTTTTGAACACATGGCATGTAAGTCAAAGCATAAGGAAGAAGAAGGTAAACCAGAAGAGAATAAAGTATCACTGTTATCCTAGTCCATAAAAATAGGATTTAATCAACTTCAACAGCTACTTAAAACCTTCTTCAAAATGAATATTTTTGGAAGATCTTTGTAATTGAGATGCTCACCAGAACTTGGGGACAAGGGTCATACCCTCAGCTGGTATGAAGCTGCACTGACTCCATCTGCACTTCCAAAATCTACAGGAGCCACTGGTCTTGCCCCTAAGGTACAGTTTATGGCTGCAAACTGATTGAAGAAAATATACACTGGTTCTTTAAGCAAGAAGGGGAAAAAACTCAGCTAAGGCTAATCTTATCAACATATAACCTTTTAATCAGATTATTGAAACAACATGTTAATTTATGAAAAGTTCAGCATTCTATTAAATTGCAAACAACATAGTGAATTGCAACCCAACAGGCTGCTTCATTGAATTCATGCAGCCACTCCTGGCAAAGGCATTCCAAATTTGAACTTAATTAATATTCCTACTCCTGGTTTCCATAGTTTCTTTTTAAACATGAGTACCAGCAGAAACTGGCAGTAACTTTACCCATATTCTCAATAATAACCCCCCTCTGGTTGTCAATATGTATGAAAGGAAAAATTTTTTGCATACCCCAAACAGCCTGTCATTTTCCTGTCTTTTGTCAAAAATATGTTGGCAACTTCTTTCCCCTCTTTTTTTTTTGCTTACACAGCTTAAGTTGCTTAACTGTTTCTCTGCTTGGGTTGTGAGTGTGGCACCTTCCTTCCTTTGAGTATTGATCTCAGGTGACAGCAAAAAAACCCCAGATTTCACAGAGGGATTGGGGGGAAGAAAAGCTTCCCTTAGAGAATTAAAAATTTAATGTCTAAAATGCTTGGAGCAGTATTTAATATTTTTTCTTCCTTGCTTAGGAACATCAGAAATGACTAGTGTCCATCTTGGACCAAAAACTTATTATTCTAAATATGATTTAAAGGTATTTTTGTATTCCTGTACAAAAGGAATATGTATTATATATTTCATACAAGTCACACCTGAGCTGCCCTGAATATCAGAAACACAGACCAAGGAAGCCTCACTCACCACAAGGATAGAAAGGAGGAGAGAAGCACAGCAGCAGATCCCACTTGGACAAGGAGAAAGGAGGAAGACACATTCCCATGAGTGTCCCACTCCCGTAGGAGTCTTTCCAGAGGGCAGTTTAACAACACTTCCCTTTCTGCATGATGTGGTCCCCAAAACCATCTTTCACTGTCACATGAGCCTGTTCACCAAACAAACCCCTCATTCATGGTATACTTTGACTTTTGGGGAGCATTTTTTGTGTTTTGTGCTGGGCCAAGAGGAACACAAATAACATTTGGGAAGGTAGCCATAGAGCAGAGGGCTCTCATGAAGAATTTCAGGTAAAAATCTGCATAACAAATCCACACTGAGCTCTGTGCTGCTCCAGGACACTGTAATAAAGATGAATCCCTCAAGCCTGGGAACCAGTGACTTCAGATTTATGCCTTTGGGCTTCTGCACACGATAACCCTGGGCCACTTTCCATGAGGAGTTCAGTGTCTCTGTCTCATCTGGCGAAGCAAACCCCAAATATTTCAGCCAGTGTCTGACTGAACCTCTCTTACAAGCAGAGTTGACCAGTTGAGTTTGAAACCAGGTGAGATGGAGGTGATGTCAGCTGGCAGGTGGAAAACAACTTCACAATTTCCTCTGTTAGAGATTAAAGCTAAAGCTTTCTCCTAAATTGAAACCAGCATCTAAGCCCAGGGTCTTGCCATGGATATATCCAAACTGATTCTTCTCTCTGAATTTCCCCATGCCTGGAAGTGTTCCAGGTCAGATTGGACGGGGCTTAGAGCAACCTGATCCAGTGGAAGGTGTCTCTGCCCATGGCAGGGGAGTTGGAACAAGATGATTTTTAAGCTCCCTTCCAAAAGAAACCATTTTAGGATCCTATTAATTTCTAGGGATGGCCCACTAGTCCATTTTAACCAAAAGTGGCAGAGGTATGGTTAAAAAAAAATATACGATCCAGTAAATTTGGTGGAAAAAGTTCAATGCGAAGTTCAGAAGTACAAATTGGTTTATCAGTAAACAAAGGCTGCAGAATGAACTCATCAGTGTTTTTTTGATTATCCCACCTGTTGACCAACTGAAATGTGTGAACTGGTGTCCTCTTAGATCATATGTTAATATACAGGAGATACAAGAGATGTTGTGTGTATCTCAGAAGGATCCACAATACAGATGGACACTCAAGCACCCAAAATCTGGGGGACACAGCATAACACAGAGGGTGCTCCAGAGTGATTTAAAAGAGTTTTGAATTATCCAATCATTTAGGTCGGAAAAGACCTCTAAGATCATCGAGCAGAGGGAGGAACCTGTTGGATATCATTCCCCAGGAAACCAAACCAAACTTGGTTTACTGCAGTGTTCAAAGAGCTGCACAATAAAAGCAATTAATACCCACCCTGACAAAACACAATCAGAAAATAAATGCAGTGCTCTTTATGGTCTGAATTCACTGCTGATCCTGCTTTAAAAGTAGCTGTGTGGGGGGAAAGGGATGATATTCTGAGGTTCTTTTCAATCTGAATTACCCCATGTCTATCATACATCTGGGAATACAAGCAGCAAAACCTATACTTGCCATGCAAGTGCAGCCGTAGTTGAATATTCCAATTGCAAAGGCTGCTCTAAAGAAAAATTTCACTTAGGAAAGATTAGAAATTCTTCCATTTAGGAAAGATTAAAATTCCAGTTAGGAAAGATTAAACTCACAGATTATAAACTGTCACAGTAAGTCTATGTCATACCCTGAACAGGTAGGGGAAGACAGACAGTGATGGCAACAACACTGAACACAACAAGGCAACCTTGGTCTGGACACAACCCCTGTTTCATTCCATCAAGGCTGATGTCAACCACAATTTCTATGATTTTGCAGAGTAAGAAGGCTGCTTCACTGCAAAAAGGTGATCTTCCATCCTGTCATTCCAAATTCTGCTGTTTTATTGAGTTCAATCAATGAGGCTCTGTTAGCTGTTGCCTCCTGTGTTGCCAGACGGGGAAGCTCAAAGCCACCTGTGAATCAGGAGGGGACAAAATGACAAGAAACTGCTTGAATGATAAAGATCCTATTCTTGGAATAGCTCCTGTCTATCCTGCCAAAAATGCCTTGGCCGAGGAGTGTGTGGTGGCTTGGGAGGAAGGATGAAGAGAGGGGAGGGAGTGCTGAGGATCAAAACTGCCTCCAGGTAAGGCAGACCCAAGGCAGAGTTGAAAGAGGGTCAGATGGAAGCACCCTGGGAGAGACTGGGCATCTGAGAGGATGTCCAGCCAAACCCAGGATTTTCTGGAGATAAATAATTTCTCCTTGATGTTGGTGGTAGCCTTCAGCCTCAGAGACTCTCAAACTCCTAAATCTGACAGAACTGGTTTAGGAAAAAATAAATTGATCGGGAAGCCCAAGTGATCCTTTGATGGGACAAAGAGGTGTTTCGTGGTTCACAGTTAATAACACAGAGAAGGGTAAATATGATGGCTGGAAATGCCCTCTTCATTGCTGCACAGGGGAAAAAGATCTCTTAATTCTTCAGCTGCTCTGTGAAGGGCAACAGACATGATTTCTGTTATGACCTGATAAGCCTCAGCTAGGAGATGGATCCTGGAAAAGAAGAGGGTGAAAGCAGTGAGGACATTTGAGGGCAGGTCCTAAACAGAGCCCTGCAGGAAGCAGACAGACATGAGATGCACCCCAGACTGCCAGAGTAGCTCTGAAATACCAAAAAGCCTGAGAAGTCACTCAGAGGAGGCCCAGCATTGCAGAACTCCACCTGTGAAGGGAAGTTCACTGTGTTCAGCGTGGAAAAAAAGAGATCCAGAAAAGAAACTTTCAAGGGCATCCGAAGAAAGGTCCATTTCTCCAAGAAGGCAGTGCTGGAACAGATGGATGGCATCTGCAGATTGTCTAACTTGCACTGTACCTCATCCTGCAGCCTCAGACAAGTGCACAATCATCAGTGGAGCAAATGGTCAGACAGCAGCTGCCACTCAGGCAGGCAGAGCTGGGATCTGAGGGGGAGCAACATGAGAGGGGGCCTGTTCTGCTCTGCCAAGGACCAGCAGGTGCGCAAGGAGAGAGATGCCAAGCAGAAGGGAACCAAGCTAGAAGAAAACTCATTTTGTTTGAAGTTAGCCAGTGTCAGATTAAAGAAATCAAAGACTTGTTTAGAGTAAAGCAAAGAGAAATAAAGGAAGCATTTTTCAGATTTCAGTCCAAGCCTTTTGTCCAGTTTAACCTCTTTTCTCTTGCTCTTCCATTTGCCTGTTTCCTTCATCAGTCACAACAGAATGGCTCCTCCAGAAGAGGCTCATCCCTTGGCTTTGAGATCCCCAAAGAGACCAAGATCAAAGCAATTTCGGAAGCACAGTTTTCATGGCTGCATCCCCATGTACACCGACGTGCTTCTTCACACAGCACTGCCATGGGAGATAAATCCACAAGCAATGTTGTGCCACAGCAGCCAGAGGGACTGTGCAGAATTCCTAAAGACAACTCCTGAACAGAGAAAGGAAGCATTTGCCTGCTACCAAATTCTCTGCTCTCTAATCTACCACCAGACTTACCAGTGAAACAACATCAGCTCCAGATTATTCTGTTTGTCAGGTAAAGTGAATCCCAATAAGCCATGCAAGCTGAAAGGGCTGAGTTCATTACAGACAGCTTTCAGGGGTCAAAATAAAACAGTATCTATGGTTTTCTTGGCCTCTGCAAGTAGCTGAGCTGTCTTATTTATCAGGTATCTCCTGTTAGCTGGTCCTGAACAAGTGGCTTGGGTCCCTTCAGAACTGATGAAGCAACTGAGACTCTTGTAGGAAGCAAATCATCTGTCCTACTTTAGTTCTATGCCAAGATGAATCAGACTTTGGAATAGCTCCCTCCTCTCTTAGTCCATGACTTTGGGAGCCTCAACTAGCTCAGTACCCATTTAAACACACAGAATGGGAATTTGGTGATATCAGTCCCCCATGATGTTTCCATGCCTGGAGAACTGCTCCACTTTTGCTTCGTTTGGCTCCGGTTATGTCTTGTGTGGCAGTGCAGAGTAGCTTTGTTGTCTTCTACAATCTTATTTTATCACAGAGCTGGCTCTGTTCCATTTCCCCTCGGAATCCACATTGATCAACATCCAAAAAAATAACATCCCGCTAAATTAAACCAAAAAATTTGAAAGTGTTATGTCACTCCCCCTGAGCTTCCTCAGCACATCTTGTTCTTTCCACGCCTGTTTTATAGAGAGAATGTTCAAGAAGAAGAGCCATTCCTTGTCTTTTTTTTTTCTTTTTGGCATGAAGCAATTTTCTGGCACTGACAATTAAAAGCAAGTGCACTTCAATTCAAAGTTGGAGACAAGTGTAAGAGTGTGTCTGACAGCACAATATATAACTCATGCATTTTTTTTTTTTTAAACCAAGCTGACAGACTCTCACAAGTTTCAAAGAGCAGACATTTCCTGAGCCTGATTAGGACCTTATTCAGCCCTGGAAATAAAGAATCAGGACAAACTCTCTTCTTTAGCAGACATTGCTGCTGATTTCTGCCCTCACAACGTGACTGAACAGTTGAACACTAAG
This sequence comes from Pachyramphus minor, assembly GCA_013397135.1. Lineage (NCBI taxonomy): Eukaryota > Metazoa > Chordata > Aves > Passeriformes > Tyrannidae > Pachyramphus > Pachyramphus minor. Next base: position 135,375 of record VYXB01003408.1, on the reverse strand, counting down.
CACTCCTGTTGAATCATTATTTCCTGCCTTCTCTTTTTAAGCAAGGCCCCTAACGTTGCTAAATGCACCATTTTCACATGAAACAAAACAGAAAACTGCCCACCTTCCTGTTCATTGCCTCATACAGTGGGGCCTGAATGGAAAACACCAACGTGGAGGGAATTACGTGTTGCACAAAGAACAGTTTGGGCTTTCTCGACGTTCTTAAATGGGAACCAAACCACGTCTTGGATCATGTCGCTGTCACACGAGGAATTCTCCCTCTGGTGGTCTGATCCGAGGGTACATTCTGGAATAATTTCCTAGAGGGAAGCTGACAGCTCTTTCACACCCTCCCCCTCCTCCCTACACACAACCAGCAGCATTATTCTTACAGGGTTGTTATTTATAAAGACCAAATAAAGTCACTTCCTTTAAAGCAAAGGGCCTCGTAGCGTAAAGACTTCAAAGAGATCTCTGTCCATCTTTGTAGGGTCTACCACAACCTTGAACTTGCATCTTTTTGTTCACCCAAAGTCACTTTAACCTATTTTTCAATTTTCAGAAAAGAGCATTCTTTTGTTGCTAACAAAAGCACCACCTTAGCACCCCTCTCATCAAAAAAACTAAGTGCCATCAGCTAAACACACTCCACCGTCTGCTCTGAGTTATACACCAGTCATGGTAGGTTTTAATTTGATTAGTCATTGGGCTAAAAGCAGCTAAATAAAAATTATAATGCCCAAGAGCCACTTAGACTTGTTCAGACACTTTAAATACCAAATCCCTTCAGCAACATAACATTATCTTTATAGACAAAACTGAGTTTAAAAGTACAAATCTAATTGATCTCAAGTGCATTGGAATTACTATATTTAGGCACTGGATTATGTACTACAGAAAGCTTCCTGCTATGTAAGCAACAAAACTAATTGTGGGAAGACAAAGGTATGTGTCTAACGTGCTTATGGACTTTTAAAAATTCATATTTCCATTGAAGCTGGCAAAGTTACAGCTGCTCACACCAGCAGTGAATTTGGCACAGCGCCCTGTACGTTGAGCCAACACGAACCAGCTATTTCTGGTCTCCTTCAGAAGACCTGGACTCCAAGCTCTGCCTCAAAATTACTATTTAAGGCTCTCACTGTTGCAGGAAGGGGGGGNTTGCAGGAAGGGGGGGGGTGGGGGTGGGGAAGTAAATTAAAAACCAGCAAGTTGATTCTCCACAGCTAAGCTAGACTTTCCTTTCTTTAGTCTCGACTGGGGGCTCAGTTCACGCAGACATTTATGGCAGATGCTCCGAACACCACAGAAGGATGTCCTTACACATTTAAAGAAGCTTTTCAAATGTAACATCGCTATATCAGAATAAAGGAGTTGCCTAGACAAGAGGAAGGAGCAATCCACCCCCACAGACACTTCTGAGATTAATACCTATCAGCATGTATTGAAAAAAAGGACAAATAAATGGAGAGGTTCACTAGCCCAGTTTAACTTGTGTCTGGCTGGTCAGGAACATTATTTTAAAGCCTTCAGATGGATGCATGGATTCTGGCTCCTTTGAACTGCTGCTGCATCCAATTCAGATGCCTCCCTGCAGACAGGTGACCCCAGGAGGGAAAAGCAACCAAATCCATTTTTTACCCTGAATATAACCCCAGATCTGCATCTCAGAACAGAACAGTTGTAAAGAGACACTTGCACACAACATGGTTCAAGATCATAGACTGCTTTAGGTTGGAAGGGACCTTAAAGATCACTGAATTCCAAGCTCCTCCCATGGACAGGGACACCTTCCACTATCCCAGGTTGCTCCAAGCCCCATCCAACCTGGCCTGGGACACTTCCAGGGATGGGGCAGCCAGAGCTTCTCTGGACAACCTGTGCCAGGGCCTCACCACCCTCACAGCCAAGAATTTCCCTCTAATGTTCCATCTAACCCTGCCCTCTGTCAGTTTAAGATATCCCCCAAAACTTAGTGGATCACCCCATGTTGCACTTTCTGCTTATCCTGGGATTTTCCAGTGATAAGGCCCAGAGCTCAGTGTATTGCCTTGATCCCTCTTTATAAAAAGATACATTCACTGGTTAAAAGACTAATTTTATCCCCAGAGGCTTCCAAAAACGCATTAAGAAGAGAAAACAAGAAGCAACATAGCAGAAGACAAAATAGGTCCTAAACATAAAAAAATAAAAAATTAAAAAAGGGTCTGCAGTTAATTCGGGAACATCCACAGAAAGAATCCACTTATTAAGCACCTAAATTGAGGTTGTATCCCAGTATTATTACCAGAGGCTGGACTGGTTCTTGGAGGTCTTATTTCAAACTAATTCCTAACAGGCCAGGGAGAGCAGGAATGGAATTGGATCAGAAATTCCACAGAAGCGCAGGAATCTTTCTGGGTTGAAAGGTGTTAGTTTTCTTTTCTTAATGAGAAATTAAAAACACACACACTGGGAAACAAAGTTAAGTTAAATCTAGCCCAGCTTTACACATTTTAACAATTCACTCTGCTGTCTGTAGAACACAGCAATATAAATACTGCTATCTCTGTTAAAATGAATTATTGACAATTTTAATACATGTTGCACAGTACATATTAATATAGAAAAATACATGTTATCAGCAGTGCAATGTTGACCATGTACTAATCCATTCCACCTGCTCAAATATTAGTGCAAATAATTATATATTTGTAATGCATCATTGCTGTCTAGTTTGAATCTCTGCCTCCAGAATAAATGTCTCTTCTCTGAAGTTGTTTGCTATTATGAGTAAAATGTTATATATTCATGCTCAAATTGACTTTGGGTGGATAAGTAAAATGAGCAACCTTCAAAAATCCACTTGCCTAAGTCTTAGAAAGTAATTTTAATGAATTGTTTACAGTAAAATGGGTGTTATAAAAATGTTTCAAATGCAAGCTGGTGTTCTCTGGCTTCTCTACAACACTCAAATGCCACAGTCAAAGCAGTGGAGAGCTCACAACAACCATTCTCAACTGGCAACATCAACCAAGGTGAACCTTAACTGTGTCTTCCAGCAGGAGCTGTTTATCCTGACACCATGGACCTTATTTACCTGGGAATTGGTTCTGGGACATCTCCCTACAGTTCCTTTCTTTCCAGGTGAAGAGAGAGCATTGATGAGGTTGGACACCTGGTAGAACAACAGCTCCAGTCCCCACCAGACTGATGATCAACATGGAAGAGCAGATGGACATCCCAGGGCTCCTTTGTGCCAGGATATACCCTTGGCTAGAAGTGAGGTTGGGGTAGGGCTGACAAGGACAAGATGAGGTGGGGTTAAGGTGAATAAATGTCAAGGGAAGGCTGTGGTGCAAACTGTCTCCTCTGGGGAAAAGAAACAGCCCCAAAACTTGCAGGGGCCCACTGTGCACACAAAAGGGACCAATTAAAAAGACCAAGACCTCTTTGTCCATTCTCTCCTCTATCCTTGCTAAATTCAGGTTTAAGAACAACAAAACACAGCATGAGGAAGCTTTTTGCAACAGCCACTGCTACTGTAATGCCTGTCTCCCAAACAGCATTTCTTTCTTCCCACTCTGGCTCCAACAGCCTTACAGATAATTTTGGGTTTCACTGAAAGACAAGAGAAAAGGTTTAACAGCTCAAGAAAAAAAAAATTTAAAATACCAACTTTCAAGGAATGTTGTATATTGGAAGATTAAGCTATGAACAAATAAATTACAAATAAAGTTTCAAGATATCTTGACCCTCAAGTATCAAAACAATTCATTTTGGTTTATTAAGCTGTTCTGAAAGATTCTATTGAGAGATGGCTCAACTTTGCACTTCATGTTGCTTTCCTGGCACATTAAATAAAGGACATAAACTGAGATATCTGACACTTTTGGCCCCTTACATGAAGTTTCAATATAATGCACAGCCAGGTCAGGGGAGAGAATATGGAAACAGAGCCCTGCAGAGATGAGAGAAAATTGGGAAGGCAGAGCAATACAGAGGAATGAAGCCAAACTCCTCCCACTGGGCTATATGTGGATGAAGAACCACTACATAACACATAAAGGTCTCCCAGAAGCCACATTGCAAAGTTAAAGATATTTTTCTCTCTGGCAGAGTGGTACCAGAGGGGAAGGGATAGTGCAATCCTGAGATCTGAAAGGAAAACAGGGCACAGGGACATAAAGCTAATAGAATAAAAGTAGAAACCAAGGTTTCCACACAGACTGAGGGCTGTATTGACACAGAGTAAGCAGTGCCCCACACAAGAGAAAAGAAGACAGGCAAACACAGCTGCTTCCCCACTCTAAGATAAGCAGAAGAGGTGGTACAGAAGTCTACTACCACCAAAAGAAATGAGAATGGAGGGGAAAAAACACAAGCAAAGCAGTGAACATAACTGGCAGGAGGTCTGGCTGCCTCCCCTCCCTAAAGCAGGTGTAGAAACACCAGGAAAAAGAAACCCAAAACCAGTAATATGCCAACCTTGATGTCCAGAGAGAAAATACTCCAATGCAGACAGCAAACCAGAAATCTGTCTCCATTTACAGCTACCACAGAGGAGGGGGGTGGTAGAAATAATGCCTAGAAGCCAATTTTCAGCAGAACAACAGGACAGGAAAGGTGCTCCTACCTTTCTGTGGTCCTCTGGAACAGTGCTGATGGCTGGTTTATCCTTCCTGCTGCTTCTGGGACAAGAAGGGCTAAGGAGAAGAGCTCCCACCTGCATTTAAAATTAGATAAGCAATTATTTAGATGATGTTTTTCTTTGAATAGAAAAAAAATCATCACCTCAAACTGGTTTGCACAAATGGTTCAACTCAAGTACTAATGTGAACTAAAACAGTTACTGCCATGAGAATTTAATTCCTACAGAAATGGAGTGACCACCTCAGAGGACACTCAGTCACACCACCAATGACTTAAAATGGCGCTGTGGAGAGGAAGATAAAACCAAACCCCAAGTTTTCTTACTGATCATGAACTAACCCCTCCCACTCCCCATCCTCAAATCAAGCAGCCACTTACCATCCTCCAGATCACTGTAGTCTTCACATTAAAAAAATAAGCTCAGCTCTGGCAAGTTCTGCTTCTCTCCCATCAGGCTGTGCAGTGCTGAGGCATTTCTGCTCCTCACACAGCTCAGGTTCAGCACCACCACCTGTCCTGCAGAGCAGACCCACACCCAGGTCGGAGCCTCTTCCTGGCGAATCCAAGTCTCCAGATGAATGAACAGCTCCACTGCAAAGTATCTGAGCCTGTGCCCTTCCTCTAGAGGCTCACTTCATTTCAGGGTGGGAGATTTAATGCCAATCCTGCTTTTTCTCCCAGGTTGATGTGTGTGTCAGGTTTCCATTAATCCTATTTTAACCTCCTCCTTCATGTCCTGCTTTGTTTCAAACTGCTCCTTCTCCACACCCTTTTAGTTCATGTCTTCTTCACTCCTTACCCTCTATTTCTACATTTCCAAGCACTTCCACCTCCCAATTTTTTTTTGCATTATCTGTGAAGTATTCTTAGAGAACACCAAGTCCTCCCTGCCCTCTGTGCACACGCAAACAGAACACAAAACCAAACGATCTTAATCAATTACAGGACTTGCAAAAAACCACAGCTTATTTTCCAGCCTACAACAGTTTACTGCAAAGCCATTTTCCCCAATTGTAGACAACATAATTACACACACACACACTCACACACTCCCCCTCTCAGGCAGTTGTTTGGCTGCCAGTCTGATAAATAAATGGCCACATTGTAGGAGGGAACATTAGGCAGTATTTTAACTCATTATATGAGCATTAAAAAGCATATTTGTATTTTAAGATACTATTTTATTGCATTCAAAAGCCACTGGAAATATTTTTCTAAATTACCTGCTATAAGAGCTCTAAACTTGAAATTATAGTTCCCCACCCCATCCCAATCCAACTCGTATTAGAAAATAAACTTACTGACAATGCAGCCTTCTCCAGAAATAAAAACTTTCAGTTTGTGCTGAGGGGAGGTTTTTAAAAGGAAGGGGAAAGCTCACACCAGTGATAAATTTGGTCAGTAAAATTACTTTTATTCTTTTTTTTTTTAATTTTTTTTTTTTTTTAAATAGAAGGGCTTATACAATTGAGTATAAATATCTTTGAAGAACATGGAAATGAAATGGAAAAAAGTGTCTGGAAGGAATTCTTTTTATTGAGGAAGAGTTTACATATCTAAGTTTCAGTATTCACCTACTTTTTGCTGCCTCTTGTTAACAGGCATAATGGAAATATTGCACTGAGCATATGCATGGAAAACACAGCTAAGAAAGCGAGGAATATGGTAAATACATTTCATACAACCTTAAAAAAATTCAAACAATCATACAACGAATTCTGAAGCACTTCTGTGATCTGCAGTCTCAAGATGATGTTCGCTGTTCTGAGGTGTTTACAAATTGACACTTTTTTTTTTTTTTTTGTAGAAAGATTTTGTATTGGTTAATAAAACCACAGCCTTAAAATTGTTGGCTTTCGGTTACAGAGGTAACAGAGAGGTATCATCTGAACTCACATCAGAGCTTTTGAAAAAAAAAAAAAAAAAATGGCAGCAGTACAAGCATGTGCCTCCTCCAGTGTCCAAAACTCTTTGTGGCTCTGCCATGGCCAAGGAATAGAGCAGTGCAGCTCAGCAAAGCAGCCAGTCCCCTGGAATACTTGGAGACACTCTGGCATCCATCTTCTTGTTTACTGATACAATGCTCTGCTAAATAGAAAACGAAGCAGGAGAACCTCAACCAACCAAGGGAAGTCCCACACAAGTCCTGTCAATGTTGACTACACCTGGGAATTCATTAAGGAAAGGGGAAAAGAGAATTATCTGACCAACCCACACAGAAAATCGATAGAAACGCTGCTCTGAAGGTGGGAGGGAAAGAAGTTCCCAGAACAGTACAAATAATGTGTTAGAAAGGATTTGCTGAGGGATGGTGTAGGTCAGATTGAAGACACAAACCACTGCACTTCCAACGTGGTTTCCACAAGAGTCTGCTCTGAGAAAAGGTTTATTTACATCAATTTTCAACTGCTTGTGGAAAAGCCACCCCAGATGTTTCAAACATCACTGTTCCTTCAATTCACTGTGGGTCCATGTCAGAAACACCTTGAATAAACACTGGAGCACAAGGGACACAGAGCAGCCTGTGTCCAGTATGAAAATTATGAGCAGTGGAAGAGCAGCTTTTGCACACTTCAACATTTTATATTGCTCAGGCACTGAGGATCAATTACCTTCAGCACAGGAATTTTCCACTCGAGGCTTTGGCCAGAGCCACATAGGAAAAACCAGGCTACATTTTATCCTTTCACTTCATTAGAATTTGAATTCATTTAGATAAAAAGTAAGACAGGAGAAAGTTCTTGTATATCAACCCAACAATGGGCACCTCCACCTTGTAACAGGGATGCCTTAGGCAAGGCAGCTGCATTTACTTCAGGAGCATATATAAAATTCAGTGTGCTGGTATCAAACAGAAACAATAATGTCAGATCATACAATGCCAGTACATTCCAGTGGGCCTTTGACTATTAGGTTAAAAAAAAAGAAAAAAAAAAATATCCAAAACTTTTCACCACTTCGGTTCTGTTTAGAACGCTACACAATGAATAAATTACATCTTCCTGGGATAGTGTTGCTTTTACTCCTACATCTCAAAGAAATTCCAAGCTAATTAATTAGAGCAAGAAATTACATTGAGCAGGATAAGGTTTTAAATGAAAGAAATGACTTAGAAACACCAATCAAAAGATAATTTGATTATGATTAGCTGTGCTGAAGTCTAAGTCATTAAAATTGATGAAGGATGTTTTTACACTGGTCTAGTCTATGTAATCCATTACCTACGCTATGCTCTGTACTTCAAGTCTAACAAACGGCATCTCATAATTCAATATTGAAGACTAAAATACTTCCAATGCACCACTTGCTTTCCCACACCAACATGTTTCCAATTAAAAAACAAAACAAACAAACAAAAAAAATCAGTAGCAAGTAGATTTGTGAAATTCTTCACTGGGAGAACTTTAGCTCACATGAAACACCACCCCGAGTTTTACCTGCTCACCCTCCTTACACTGTCATGTTTAGATATGGCTGCTGCTTTATTCTGAACAGTCATTTTTCCCCACAGAAGTTACACCCATGGTTGGTAAGGAATCATTCCCTGTGCTTTCTGACAACTGAGGCCTGCCCAAAGGTACAGGTTCTCTTGCTGTGCTCTCAGCTGAAGTGACGGGCGAGACGAGCAGACCTATAATCGACACGCAGCTGAACGAAGGAGTGAAGGATGTTCTTGTCCAGATTAGCAAGTTGTTCTCCTGAGCAAACCTGCTTTAAGTTATCAGGGGCTACAACCAGAAGATTGCAAAGTGCATGCAAGGTATCAAAGAGCTGTAACACCAGAGCAATCTGTGGGCAAGGGAAAAGAAAGAAAAAAACAGATGGAAATAATTAGAGTTGCTTGAAGTCTTGTAACAGAACGTCCACCTAGATCTCTAAAATGCTCCCCCCTGACAGAGGATTCACATCCATCATCCCCTCCTCGTGTCTTACCTTGAAGTCTTTGGCACACTTCCTGTACTCAGCCACATCACAAATAGCCAACATGCCTCCCATGCAGCTGTAGGAATATTGCTGGAGGTGTTCGTAGATGAGCCGATGGAAACGAACTCCAAGCTCCATCAAAACTGTGTCCACATTCTTGCCATCCATGGAATTTCTGATCTTTTCCACCTGCTTTCTAACATAGCCACAGACCTTAACACAAGCCTAAATTTAAAAAAGAAGAAAAGAATGATTAGGAAACGTACTTTCCAGAAATCTGTTCTTCTCAAAGTGGTTTCCATATCATGAGCCAAACAGCAGCCACTAATCTTTAAACTTTCACAGCACAGCACTGAAATTAGTCATTCTCCAATTAATAATTTTCCAACAGGTTTTTATTTGCCACGTAAAGATGCAAAACTGTGAGTAGGAAGATGCATGCAGGACAATATTCAATTAAGTTATAATTCAGAGCAGTTCAGAATAGAACAGTTTCATTTTGACTTTTAATTCAAACAATGATCAATCAAGGGGTGGGTGGGGAGCAGGAGGTGATTAAAATCTTGCCAGCTGCAGCTATAAACCCAAATTAATAGCCATACAGGCAACTTCACCATTCCCACACAGTACAAGGCTCTACATCCTACTGCTCCCCTTCTCCCATTCCCACCTGGGAATGCTCTCACTTCTTCCCAGTGAGTTTGTTCTCTACTCCTCCCTGCATTGCTCCCTAACAAGAGCCAGATGTGAGCCAGCCCTACAGCTCCTCAGAAACCCCTAGGCTGGGATTCACACAGATTTGTGATCCAGACAACACTGTGCAGCAAAGAATGTTCATGCAGTACCTGTGATGCTTTGTCATGTTCCTGCCACTCTGAGGGGAAAAACCACCCAGCAACCAGAGAGTACCTGATAATTGATTTTCTGAAACTGATAGCTCCAAGCTAATTATCAGCTAAGAGCCTTGTTCCAAATCTGGGCCTCTTGGGAGGCAAAAGAATGTGCCAGTTCCTCCAGAATTTACTGATTTGTGTCTGACACTGGACACAAAACTGCTCATGTTCCTTTTCAGCTTGAGAAAATAGCCCAAACAACAGTTTGGAGGTGCTTGGTACAGAATGAAAGTAAATTTAGCACATGCACACGTTGTCTAAAGCATGTTTGGCTGGGAATATCTTGTACCTGATAACACTCCTGAGCTGTGACTTCAGTTACTTACATTGGTATATTGAATCAAAACATTGTTTTCATCTTCTGGTTTAAAATCTGTCTTCTTTTGTTCTGCAGCCAAGATGTGCTTCATCTGTCCAATCATGCAATTCAGTGTCCTTTCAAGTTACAAACACAAGGTTGGGTTTGGAAGGGACCATTTTCATTTCCTTGATTTTTATATTCACACAAACTGACACAAAAGTGAGCAGCACAAAGCAATGAGGGGGAAAAAACCAGCACCTAATATTTGTGTGATTAACAGAAGATACAATAAATGCCTTTAGTGTGTCAAAGGAAATATTTCATTTAACAAACATGCACAAATACACACACTTCTCTAGAGTTGCAATGTAATTCTATGGAGAAGATATGCTCAATTTTTAGTGAGCAGTTGGAAAAAGAAACATCAGCCCCAAAAATCCCTAAAAGCTCTTCCTTCCAAGTGCCTTGGAGCTCAGCACACAGCACACTGGCCAGCTGCTTTTAAAGGGGACACATTAAGTGGAAGGTAATCCATTCAAATCCAGCTCTTAAGAGAAATTGGAGAGGATCCTTCAATGCAGAGGGAATCAGAAAGCTGAAGGAAGCATTCCAAAGAGTTTAGGAGAATTAGATCACAGTGCATATTAGTCAGAAGCATCAGAACACACTTGGAAAGTGAAGGAGGGGTGACAGGGAAGGAAAAATCTCTTCCTTTGCCAGAGCTTGGTATTTCTCTTGTTCTCAGAAATCTAATGGAGTTTTACAGTGTCATTTATTTCTCCCTTACAGGATTTATCTGTTCAGAACATTATCTAAGGTCAAGGTCCTGGTCTCCTTTAAGTCCAAAGCAAAGGTCAAACAGCAAAGCAGCTGAGAGAGGCTGCAAACCTCTCCCAGTGCCTACCTTGGCCTAAAACATTCCTCTGTTTTTTTCCCCCCTTCCCTTGGCTTCATCTCCCTCACCCTTCCAACTTCCCTGAAGAAAACAGTCAAGGCCATTACAGGCCTTGAAGGATTCAAGCCAGAGTGGGGCAGAGGAGAGAGGAATACATATATCCAAAGAGGGAACACACTCCTTTTATCCTACAGCCAGAGCTCAGACTTGCATTGCAGGTGCACTTCATCCAACAATCCACATAGAAATGTAAGCAAATTATATATCTTTCATTCTCCTCAGTTTCCATTTGCAATAAATACTCCCAGAAGGCTGTTTGCACAAAACACTTGCTGAAAGAAAACCAGCTGAACTAATTTTGTTTGGCTAATAAATCACTTTTAGAGGTAGATTCAATTGCTGTGAATGGCACTCAAGAAGCTGCACTTGGACTTTTCCAGATTGGATAATGCTGAAAAAGCACCAATGTTTAGAAAAACTGCTTTATATTTTAAACTCAATTCCTTTAAGCAAGACAATCCATTCTCAACAGCACCAGTGGCACCACAAAGCAGCATGAAAGAGCCACACAGAAACATCTTACATGTAATGTTCATCTCAAAATTAATCTCTTTTGTATGGCTGAAACACTAATTTTTTTGAACTTGTTCTCCCAAGACTTGCTATTGCCTTTAAAAGATTAATTATTTTATACACAAACTATTTTAATGCTGATGACCAACCTGTATCTGTCTAGATCTAAGCTCATGGCCTTAATGTTTCAAATATTTCAAACTTTGTGTTTAAATCTCTAAGGTCACTTGCAGCAGGAGCAGCTAAAAATCTCAGTTGCCACTTACACATCCCCTATTTCCACCTTTCTTTCTGCACTTACATGAAATAATACACCAAATCAAAAGTAGGGCATCACACAACAGCTTCATTTCCTATTATTAAGCTTGTTAGTTTATTATTTGCCTCTGCTGCAAAACAGCTGGGATTTTAATTTACAATTTTTATAGCTATCCCCTCATTTTTATTCTGAGAAATAAAAAAAAGATTAAATGAGTCATAACCTCAAAGCAAGTCAATGTCAGAATCAGAATTATTCCAGGTTTACAGACTTCTGTGACTGGGTCTAATCCATAGCACTGCACAGATTCCAGCAAATCATCTAACCTATTTTTGTCAAACTTTGCTCCTAATGGAAATCCTGCAAGTGTTTAACCTATTTCAATCATCATTTCTCCCTCTTTTAAAGTAGCAAAAAAAAAAAAAAAAAAAAAAGAGTTTGAGACAATAAGGTAAAACTGAATTATTGCACTCTTTCCACATAACCATCTTTAACATCCTTCCAGACGTATTTATGGGTCAGAAATGTGCCGTGGAAAATATGACCCTCTAACCATATAAAAATCTAAATTTCCTATGCACAATAATGCATGTTTATCAATGAAAAAAAATATTAAAATACCAATGTTGTGTTCAGGAATAATTCATGCTTAGAAGGACAGTTATCATGCACCACAAAGGAGCTTTATACAAATTAAGAATTAAGAGAAAGTTGAAATCTCTACTTGCCTGTCAATGCCCATATCCAGCTTCACTTCCATTTGTTCTATGATATCCTTTTTCTTCTGGAGGCATTCAGATAACTTAGGAGAGGAACTGCAACAGTGCAGAAGGGGGGATGTGTGACAGTGTTAAAATACCAGGACAAATTTCTCTGCTGGGTTTGCTGCTTACAACAGGATTCAGTGAAGATATCCCATCCCATCAGAAAGGACCCCAAGGCACAGCCACAAATCCCCTTTAGTCCCACCTGGAATGCAGCAGTGATGTCTCCAAGGACAAACTGCCTCTCCTGCCTCTCAATACTCTTGGAGCTCACTCTCCTTCGTTAGTTTTCAAAGGAAGCAATTTAACTTCCCTTCTTCCCCCTCCCATTATGGTATTTTATCTTCCACAGTATCAAGTCGATCTACTCTGAGCATAAAGTCCTCTTAACAGGGACGAGAAATGAAAAGAATTGCTTTCTTTACCAAAAAAGACCACTCACATTGGAACTATTAATCAAAATAAAGGTACCTGATTAATGGCATCAGATGATCGTTGAACTGCTTGTCAAATAAATGGAAAATAGTATTGGCCTGGTGGACAACATCCAAGAAATACAGATTTGCATTCTTGGAATCAGAAGAGGGAATGCCTAAAGCAAAGGAGGTTTCATTAGGATTGTAAAGATAGGCAGTTCTTATAATTAGCATGATGACTTTTTAAATATGCAGAATTTTTCCATGAAGGCTTAAATCACAGGCTTAAGAGTTTCAAAAATTTACAATGGTGCCATATATAGGGTACTCCTCACAGCTATATTGGGTAACAGGCACAAGCAGAGAAACATCTTACTGTTAGAATTTCTAAAGGCACAACAGGACAGTCAATTTAAAACCTCCTTCAGAAGGGGAGTTCAATGCTGTCATTTAAAAGTGACAGGTTCTCACTGTTAATTTAACTTCTTTAAGCAAGTAGTTTTCTTATTTACTGCCACTCTAAAACGCACAAACACACAAACAAGCACAGAATTCTTATAAAAATTAAGACACTGAGCCTCAACATAAAAATATTCTCTTGCTATGGCACAGAGAACAATTAAAGGAGGCAGGGAGTGCTGATGTCCCAGTTCCTGTGATAAAAACATTTCTGAAGGCAGAAGCCTGTTCTCATCCGAGCACCAACTCCCCAAATGAAAGTCACACTGTAGAAGACACTAAATGTTGATTCCAAAACACACAAAAATTTCATTTAACCAACGCACTGTGAACAAGGCCCAATCAATAAGGCACAGCAAGGACCTGCAAAGATCCTCTGCACAAAAAAGGCCAAGGAGATGAAATGCTCAGAGAATTCTGTACTCACCAGCAAGGCCTGTTTCTAATGCATAATCGATGTGTTCAGTGCATAAGAACTCTACAAGCATAGAAAAAATTCTGAAAGCATTCTTGGGTAAGTCAGAGGGATCAGAGAGCTTCAAAGAAAAAGGAAAAAAATTATCCTAAAGGTCAGTTCTACACAGATTTGAAAGTCTATTTGATATGGCGTAGGGGATAAGCTTAAAATGTAACAAGTATTCCAGAATAATTGGAATTTTATTCTAAGTGAAAAGTAGCCATATAGAGAATTATAGGAACAGCCTTTAGTATCAATAAACCCTTCAGCATTTATAAGTTAACTGAAGCTGCCACAGATGTTACACAAAGCAAATGTATAAACAGTTTTTAATGAAGGAAGATATTAATTGTCCTTAAAACACATTTTTTTCAGCTGTAATCTTAGGAATTACCTAAACTACAAGCCACTGGATGCTGGGAATATGCATACAGAAGAAGTTCCTTTATCCACACCCTGTATTTTTATTCTTTTAATAAAGAATAAAGGTCACAGGCCACAGTGAGAGCCAGGACAGTGGGTTAAGCTGGACCTCCAGTTTCTGTCCTTTTATCACTGCAGCAAAAACAATGCAGCTGAAGCTCAGCTCCATTTATCCCAGTTCAGCTGGAGCCAATGGAGCATGAACACTTTTATGAGGTGAAGCAATGCCCACATTTCCACACTGCACCTGTACTTTGATGAGCTGGGAGCAACGTGGGATTTGGGACAGCAACCTGTCGGTAAATCCCCCTTCCTAAAGGAAAACGTGGCAGGGCTTTTGTACACAAGAGATAAGCTTTGTTTTTTAAGGAATTAGGTGAAGGCTTTTATGTGTAAGAAAGATTACTATTGCAATTCAAGTTAATTTACACAGCACTACTCATAGATATTGCTGCTGTTTTTCCCCCCCAACAACAGAGATTTACAAATACTGAAATGTTTCAATATATGGTTACATTCAGAATTATCAACTTATTTTTCCTGAAGCAGCCACAGTTGGTAGAGTGTATCTGCACACATTTGTTACATGACAAATATCATAATTAAACAGTCTGGGACGTGCATCTTCTCTTTTGCAAAGTGAGTTGCCTTGTCCACAAAACCCTCAATTCTAAAACCCTAATTCTAAAATTCTCCTTACATGCCAAAATCCATTGGGGTTTGCACCCCAATACAATTATTTTTAGACCAAATACGAATAAATCTGATCCCAACAGGAAGGCAGGAAAAAAAAAAAAAAGGTTGTGCACATGAGGAAAAAACTAGTTTATATCATGAATTTAACAACTGTTTCTAGCATCTGTGATATTGAGAAAAATCAATGATCCACCTGTTTGTCTTACAGTCAGTGGCTTCACCACTAGGAAGGAGGTGATCCCAGGGTGTGCAGGTAACAACTGCTGTGTCTGTATTCTGTTCTATCTTTGGCCCTGCCAGGTTTATAAAATATTGAAACTTCTAAATGTCTGAAATGTCAAGTTTTTCTGTCCTCAGCTCATTTGGAATGTCAGAGGAATTAATACTTGTTAGAAATCAGTGTGCTTAGCTAATTAAAAAATCACTAGCATTTAAGATTGCAATTGAATTTCAAGGGTTTTCATTTACCCCAAGTACCAGACAAATATGACAGACAGGCAGTAAAAGCAGCAATTTAATCAGAAGTAAAACACTTTTTTTTGTTGTTAGACTAAAGCATTTAAAGAACAGCAGAGGGTAAACAATGTTAAAGACTATTCCTCTCATTAGTGATCATTGACTAAGGCAAGAACAAATGACACTTGACACAGGAAAACAAGTGTTGAACTGTTCACTGTATTTTTAAAGCAGGAAAAGAAAACCACATTAAAGGTTTCTCAGGTCCTGGGTGTAATTCAGTAAGAAAAGCAATGTAGGCAGTAGATTTAACCATCCTCACTTCTTCCAAAAACAGTATTAAAATAGTATTAAAACCCACAAAATACAACTAAATCCACATGTAGGAACAAACTCTGCTCCAGTATGACCCTGTTCCAGTGAAACAAACCAAAAGATAGATTATTTAACAATGTCCTTCCTTATTCCTCAATCAAAAATGTAACCTCAAGTTTGAATTTCACACACAAAACGAAGATCACAGGATGCAAACTTACCCTGTGACATCTTTCAAAGGCTTGTTTGGTTTCTTGCAAAAGGTTAACCACCACTTCTTGTGACAGGAAAGTTTCCCCATGTGTGTCAATGCTTGGCCCCAAGGGTAGGTTTGTACGTTGCCTCAATCTCTCTTTGAGGTCTTGAATACTGGAACAGAAATATTCCCAAAGAAGAATTCACTGGATGGAAACTTTGCTACTGAAAATTCCTCAACAACAAAGGATATTTTAGTTGTTAACTTAAAAAAAAAACCCCACAAAACAGGACCCAAGACACAGTTTAGGATATGCAAGCATTAAGACAAGTCTTGCAAGCTTTAAACAGCATTGCCAGTAAATGCCAAACTACCACCTCTGAATTCATCATCAACTGTGTTCTACCATGGCACATTCACACGTGGCACCAGCTACTCCCCTCTGTGGGACAAGAGTAATTTCAGTGGAATCCTATGGCACCTTATGCTCCATGGACAAAGTTCAGCCTCCACACACTGTCACACTGCACTTTCAAAGCACTAGGGAGAGCTTTCCATCTCATCCACAAGTCCTCTCATCCTCATCCACTATCTCAGCAGTCCTTTATTTAGCCAAGCATGCTCCGACACATTTCCATGCAGAAAACAACAAGTTACTCGCTACGGTAAATTTAATTTTCCCCAAGAAAATTAAATTTTCATCTTTGTCTCTTT
This sequence comes from Pachyramphus minor, assembly GCA_013397135.1. NCBI lineage: Eukaryota > Metazoa > Chordata > Aves > Passeriformes > Tyrannidae > Pachyramphus > Pachyramphus minor. Next base: position 119,020 of record VYXB01003408.1, on the reverse strand, counting down.
TTTTTTTTTTTAATTACTTTGCTGCTGCTTTTTCCACATCACTTCTCACTCCTGACACACTGAGCTCTTTGAAAGGCGCAGTAGCCTCAGCACCTCTGCTTCACACACGTTTAAATCCTTCCTATCCCACTTGTCACTAGTCCTTTCTTAGTTTCTCTACCCTGAGCATAATGAAGTCTTGTTTTACCTTTCTCTAAGTCCATTGCATCTTCTGGGCTCACTAAGAGCTTTCTCACTGACATTGCTATGGTCTTTTCCCCTTCCTAGGTCTTGGGAGGGGAACCACAAGACCTGGGCAGGTGAAAAAAAATGTATGCTTTTAGATACACACACATACATGCTTTAGGTACCTTAGTTTTGCTTCAGTCCTTTTGTGGATCTGGATCCTAAGTTGAAACATAGGTTGAACTGGTATTTTTCACTTCCCATATGTACAAATACCTTTCACATGTAACACACTTTTCAGCAGAACACAAAGTGAAAGCAAATTATAAGAAGTTGTAGGTCTTTTGCAGTTCATCACTGTACATCTGACAGGGCAAACAGGACATTTCTCCCCTCACCACCTCCCTTCCATCTTAAAATCATCAAACTTCCCAGAAGGAACTTACCCTCCAGTGCCAATGGACCTCTTCTGGTGGTTTTTGGAATCATAATAGCGCTGCAGAATCATTGCACTCCTGCTTTTCAAATAACCAATTTCCACCTCAATGTAGTTCTCCAAGTAGGAAATGAAAATGGATTTGATAAGCTTAGACAAGAAAGTCTGCTTATCAGTACCCAGGTTAAATTCCATCAATTTGCTTGACAGATTAGTGGTTCTTTATGCAAAAGAAACAAAGAAGGGGAGAGGAGGAAACAGGTTGAGTTTGGATGAATTAAAGCATCGCATGTTTGTAAAGCAAACAGCACAACACAACCCTGCAAGGTCTGGAGCAGTTCTGCATTTAAGGAAAGAATTTCCCATCATTCAGGTTTAATTACACACAGCACAACTGCAACTGAGTTGCCAGTGAGATGGGGAGGACTGGCTTTTGCACAGTTTTAAAATGACTCTCAAGGATCACTACGCTCAATAATTCCCATTAAAAATAATAATGGGAATTTTAAATTTTCTTTAGGAAAGCCACCACTGAAAAAGTTAATGGCCATATTATATTTTTTCAATTTTTATGAGAAGTTTCCATTTTTGGCTTCTCTTTCAACATCTTCAGAATCAACCTATCTATTACAAGAGAATATCTGCAACAATAATTTTGTCATGGATATATAAATACCTTGTATATAGATCATAGAGATTCTTAAGATACTGTTCTGCATCTGATTTCCTGTGTTCTTCTAGCTGGTCCTTTACATAACCCTGTGAAATTTGGTACATCTGTTAGAAGATCAACTCACAACCACAGGTTCTTGGATTATTAACCACTACTTCCAAGATTATATATCATTTCCTGCAAAGTGTATGTCTTACTTCAGGTAATTCATCTATCCTTCGTTTTTAAATCTCTAATTTACACATCCAGCATCATCTGCAGAGAAAGTTAAATAAATGCATCTTTTAGAAGAAAAGTATTTAACAATAAAGGCAGTAATGTTTGAAGCAAAGACAAAAGGCAGATGGCTTTGAAAATATGCTTGACCAACTAACACAAAATCCCCTTGTTTTAGGAATCAAAAGCACCAGTGGCCTCAGGGCATTTCTGCAGCTGACAGTAAGCAAAGGAGATGGTTCCATATTTGCTTATCATAATACAGACACAAAGCACATACAAGCTTAGAGTCTTCTTGTCACTGAATATTTGGACAAAAGTATTATTTACCATAACATACTAAGTCAAAACTGACCCAGAAAATTGGGGTTGAAACACAAGCTCAATCTCTGCACTGTAAGAAAGACATCTACAGGGAAATTGCTTTTTGCAAGGGATGTCATGTTGTTGACTTTAAGCACTTAAGTGGGTGTACTTGCAGGCTGGAAAACTTAACATTTTCAATTATTCTAGATTTTCATATAAATATTGCATTAGCTGCAAGACAGTATTCACAACATAAGTTATTTTCACTTATTCAGTGCCAAACCTCACACATGACACCCAATCCCAAGAAGGAACAAATTCAAGATGCTTATTAAACTTCTTTTCCTGACATATTCTTGGTAGGGGGCATAGAAAAGAAATCAAATACACATATGACATCTCATGAATTACCCAGTAATATTCCCTAATAATTTTACATATTGAACTCAAGTATTTTCAGTCACCCTGTATCCAGAGCACAAGCAGCTTTATATAATACAGGCTTGATTATCTGTCTGAGTTGTTATAGAGCAATGAATATGATTCTACAAGGCTACAAATACTGTAAATTCTCATTAATTGCTGTTGCTGGATAAAACATTTTTTTATTAAAAGTTTCCTCGATGAACTTCAACATGTTAGAATGTGAAATACCTGAAGTTTAACTTCAAAGATATTTTGGATGAGTTTGGCTAGCACAGTCTCTGGATTGCTAAAGATTTCTCCAACTTGCTTATTCACTCTCTGGCAGAGAATGGCTGCATCTTCAAAGACATCATTCCTCAGGAATGCTCCCTAGGGATTTAAAAGCACATTTCACAACAGGTTTACAGCCACCTATGGGACTAAATAAATCAACAGCCAAAGGGATACATGTAAAACAAACTGCATTACCTCTTGACACTGTTTTATGTACACATCAACACAGTGGGAATAGCCCTGTGGAAGGAGCAAAACAACTCAGGATTAAAGCAGTGTAGAATGAAATCAAGGAAACAAAACACCTGTGAAAGTTATTGCAAAAAAACCCCTGAGATTCACTCAAAGTGCAGACTTTTCCAAAGTCATTTTTGTCACAGATCTAACAGCTTCACTGACCATCACTCTACATGAATATACACAAGTTTCAATGTTCTTTCTCAAGCATAAAAGTTCATAAACATGCAGGAAAATATTATCTCAGAATGTTCTCCACTGAGGTTGCCTCCAATCCTCTATCATCTGCCCCCTTTACTCCCCTTCCTCTGATGTCAGATGGAACACCTGTGTATTTTTTGAAGTTACACATGTCATCTGACATGGTGGTTGTTCCCATGCAAGATGTTCACTTAAAACAGGCACTTGTTGTACCGTGGGTTGTTTTATTCGTGTCTTTAAATTAAACCCCTCAGTTTTTACCTTAAAATGAAGCAAAACTGCTGCTACTTCTCTCATCCTGGAGATTTCTCCTCTCCGCTGTGCACTGGTAAACTCTTGAATTAACTGGCACTCTAAATCGTGGTACTTACCTGGAGAGGAAAGGGGATAACAACAAAAATCCATCAGGAACTGACAAAAACTGTAATACTGACAGTATTGCTTACTTTACTAATCATCTTTAACAATTTAAATACAGGAATATGGATTGAACTGCATAGATAACTTACTTGCTATCTTTGATTTTACTTCAGAAAACCTGTTAACAACAACAAAAAAAAAAATAGCATGATAAAATTCAAATCCACATCACAAGAGGAATCACAGGCATCCCAGAACATGAATAAGAGGCACTCTATTTAAAACTGAAAACATGTAACACAAAGATGACAGAAAAGTTCCCTGCTTTATACCCCTAAAAACCTACAAGCATCTAATTCAAATCTAGCATTAAGTCAGCAAAGCAAAATTATCCCATTAAAAGTCTGTTAAGCAGTTTAGGATGTGTATGTAAAGATGATCCTACAACATGAGCATGTGAACACAAATTTGAGAATAGAGGAGAGAGAAATAAGCACACAATCCAGCTCAGCAGCTGCATGAATCACTAAGCACAGCACCAAAGGGGAGACAAGGGAAGCATCAGGAAATTACAGCTATGTGAAGGTTTATTTCCTTAAAAAGATGTGCAGATAGATTTTTACCTGTCAAAAGGCAGTTCCTGTGCAATCAAATGCAGTTTCTGAATAATATCAGCTGCCTCTTTAATCTATTGAACAGAAAACATGACAGAGGTATTAAAGAAGGTCTGATTGTGGGATATTTCTTTCCTCCCCGCCCCCAACACTGTCCAATTTTCATACCCATAGTTCCTATTTCTAAAGCTGGTTGACTTGACATACCCGTGGAAGAGATCAACCCCTTCAAGCTCCTGTATGTACTTTTAAGATGCTTAAGGTATTTTTCTTTAACATAAAGTTATATAGGTCAAAACATGGTGAAAAGTCTTGCTGCATGTTCCCATTGGGCAGGTCTGTGGGGGTGTGTGAGCTACCTGGACAAACATCTCTTCATTGCACTAGGCCAGCACAGCTTGAAAATCAAAGATTCCTCAGGGCTGATCAGATCCTGGATAGAGCAGTCTCATGGAAATCTGTACCTTTCCATTTGGGAATAAAATGTATGACTGTAACACAGAGCTGTGACATCAAACTTCAACAGAGATTGGGATGAAAGTCTTACTGACTCACACCCAATCAAAGACCTCTGTTGAACTCAGAAGGGAAATGGCTTGTCAATCCTGTCAGGGAAAGGACTGGGAAACACTTTACAACTGATGAAATTGGCTGTATCCAAAAAAGCCATGACCTTGCTCGACATGGAGAGTGGAGGAAGGGGAAAAGGGGGATCAAAGCAGAGCATTCTCCCAAGGAAGGAGAAATGGAAGCTGTATTAGAAATTATAAACTCCAAGGTCCAAAGCAAAAACCAAGATGAAAGTCAGTTAATTACATAGCTACAAACTAAGAATAGCTGTATAACTACAAAGGTTCACAAATAAAGATAACACAGCATGCAAATTTGTGCTCTGTCCTGGGTAGCAAAACCTTTTATCATTTATTCTTCCACCAAGGTTCAGCATGGCAAGTGCATCTAAGTAGAGCTTAGTGACTTCAGCTTCATTGGCCTGAATAAAATGATAGAAAACACCAGTCTGACAATGTGGTGAATGCTGCTGGTTACCCCTGATCTTCAGGGGATTTAAGCACAGCGTTGGCTGGGCCAAACCGGACACAGCTCTGGGATGGTTCCACAGGCTTTACTGAGCTGCCCTGGGGATTAGAAGGAACCTCAAAGGGGGTCATGAAGGACAATGGCACCCGGCCTGGATCAGCAGCAGTGTGGCAGCAGGACCAGGACAGTGACTGTTCCCCTGTGCTGGGCACTGCTGAGGCCTCACCCGGAATTCTGGGGTCAGTTTTGGGTCCCTCACAACAACACATTGAGGGGCTGGAATGTGTCCAGAGAAGGGAATGGAGCAGGGGAAGGGTCTGGAGCACAAGTCCCGTGAGGAGCAGCTGAGGGAGCTGGGGGGACTCAGCCTGGAGAAAAGGAGGCTCAGGGAGGACCTTCTTGCTCTCTCCAACTCCCTGAGAGGAGGAGAGTGAAGCCAGGTGGAGATCGGGCTCTGCTCCCAGGGAACAGGGGACAGGAACAGAGGAAATGGCCTCAAGCTGTGCCAGAGGAGGTTTAGTTTGGATATTAGGAAATGTTTCTTCATAGAAAGGGTTGTCAAGCACTGGCACAACTGTCCAGGGCAGTGGTGGAGGCCCCATCCCTGGAGGGATTTAAAAGCCATGTGGATGAGGCACTTGGGGACATGGGTTAGTGGTGGGCTTGGCAGTGCTGGGGGAATGGTTGGACTTGAGGATCTTAGAGGGCTTTTGCAGCCTGAATTATTCTATGATTAAAACCTTTATAAGCTGACACAATGGAGAACATGGAGAATACGCAGTTTATCTTGTTCTTCCTGCTAGTGATGATCCTGGGAGCTGAAGTGAGAGGAAAGGAAGCAATGAAATCCTATTCTCCCAGCACTCAGAGCGGGCTGGATTAAAACTTTGCAAGAATAGAACCAGACACACAGGTAAGAATGGAGAGCACAGGCATCACACGAGGGTGGTTGTTCAGCAAAAATAGGGGCACTCAAAGTATATCCACTCTGATTATTAAGAGCAGCTTATGTTTTGAACTGTCAGCTCACAATAGCCTCTTAAGTCAAAAGCAGCCACGCTCCTCAAATAAATCCAATGAAAGAGCAGTTATTCCTATTGGCTTACAGCAATCCTAATACCCAACAGTTGTGATCAATACTGATGTCAGTAAATAGTCTATATATTAGGAGTTGTTCACCAATGCTATAAAATAATAAAAAAAACCAACAACAAAAAAACCCCCACATAAACAATAAAAAACCCACACACAGACACAACATTTTCTTTGTCTCCTCTTCACACAACAGCTGTTAACAAACTTAGATTTTATTGAATTCAGGACCTTTTCTTAAGCACAACAGAAGCCATGACAAATCAATCCTCTGTGGTTTCTGCTTAAACCCGGACATATTTCATTTTTAATTGAATCAAGCTTCTCTAAACTATTAAAAACCAAAATAAATATAGATTCTATAAAATACCCCTGGAATATATCTGGAAAAAACCCACCCTGAAAATCCTGGAGAAATAAGAGAATTTTAACATGGAACATTTTTATGCACAAGTTAAAAGGCATAATGGAATAATGCTGAGTACAGAACATAAAGGGAGAAAAGGACGTAAGAATAACAGTAAACACATTAAGCAGGGCTATGTTATTTCATGATAAACAAGTGAGCTGCTAGATCATTTTGATAGTTTAATTGTTTTAACTGGAGTGATTTGCTCACTTCAAGACTCTTCAGTATAGGAGAAACACTGGTTAGCTGGTAGCACAAGGAAAATTGCAAGGATTCAGAGGAGGAAGACACAATACACAGGATGGGATAATACAGGAGGGAAAACCTTCACAGAGGTGAAAAGGTAAGAAATTAGGCCAGGAGAAAGCAATGTGGGCAGCAACAAATTGAGTGTAGGGGCAAAAAAGGAACCCAATGGCCTCTAAGAACTGAAAGAAAAACATCAATTAGGAAATAATCCATTTTGTGCCTCTCCCTTCAACACTATCTCTTGCCCTCAATGTCTCAAAGGAAAACCCACACTTGTGAGGGCTGGCATAGCACAAAACAATGTTAACATCCTCCAAAACACCATCTAAAAGCCACATCAGTTCAAACATCAGAAGACACTGACAAAGCACTGAGGTTTTACATTTAAGAATATTTGTTACTATCTCATCCTTTACAGCTATTTTTAGTTCAGGATGCATTAAGGCATAACAGCACATGTCTAGGTGGGTTCTTTTATAAACACTCCTTCATTATTAAATTAGGAGGCAAAAAGTTACAGAATCCACCTGACTGGAATTACCTCAGTAAGGTAACTTGTATCTAGAAATTCTTGTTTGTGTTCCCACACACTTCCCCTATAGACTGGTACAGACTGGTAAAGACTTACAGCCTTTACTATGTTTGTCTTCCTCCAGATTTGCTGAATATCTTGTTATTCTTCAGGGATGTATAAAGATTCATTTGTTTACAAATTTACAGCTTTAGCCTATTTATAAACCTGGTTTTTCTGATCCTCCAACGGGGTGGATTATGAAACTTTAATTTGCAAATAAAATTAAAGCTGAATTCTATGAGACTCTTGAGCAGACAACACATAACTCTCTAACTTATGCTTTGTTATTTACCACGCTGTCACTAAATCTCTTCAAAATGCATGTTTTATTATTACATAGAAAAAAAAAAGAAAACTTTACCTAGATCTGGAAAAGGCTGGTCAGAGAAGAACTTTCATTATGTTGAGACCTCTCTGTTTCCCTTGAAAGTCAAACTATCAACTGGTATTTACCACATATCCACAGTCCATGAACTGAAAGCCACTTTGCAACTGGGAATACAACTGTATGGAATGATGAGTATCTCATTTCCCTGAGATACCTCCAGCTCAGTAGAGAGGGGGTGACTATTAACCTGCTCTCAGGTCTTCTATGAGCTGCTTTTCAAACACATATTTTTTTGCTGAATGTGCAAACCAAGTTCTTGCTGTTCCCACATTATTATAATTTTTTCCCCGACTACAACCCTACCACTGCACAGAATTTAAGAAGAGAGGGGAGATTGTTCAAGACACACCTAAAAAAAACCTCAAAAAACCCACCAAACCAACAACTCTAAAGAAAACTCCACCAAACCAACCCTACTTAATCTGCATAGGGAAATCTAGTGCTCTTTTGTTTACTGCTGGATTAATTTTCCTTCAGTTTACTTCTATTTGCCACACCATTCAGCTCGTATTTGCTTCATGAACACACCCTTGAAGCATAAGAAAAACAAAATGCTTTAACAGTTCTTTGAAGTTTTCCTGCCTGGTTCCTCTAAATTCCAAGGGTGGAGACATAACCACAGGACTACACAAAGCCCCAAGGCATGCTGTGACAAAAAGGTATCCAAGGCCAGTGGACTGACCCAACAGAGCAAAGTTTCACAAAGAAGTTGCATTCAGAACTGTTCTGCATTACAGGATGGATCTGAGGCAAGGGGTTCAAAGGGAAAAGGCAGATATTGTGTGCACCCCGAAGTTGCCCTCCCAGCGCTCCTCAAATCTCCAATAATTTCATAAAATGAGAAATGCCAACATTGCCACATTAAGCATCACTGAATACAAATGCTTTATCAGCAATCTGCAGCCCAGTGTTGTTCATTTACATTTCAGAACAATGCCACTTTAACAAGTCAAGTCACCCAGTGGTTTGAAGTCTGACCATGGAAAGTCATGGTAGCAGCTTGTAATTAGGGCAGCACCGCTCGTTGCTTTGAACTGCTTTCATCCCGCTGACAGCTCTTACCTTTTCAGAGTTTGTAAAAACATCAGACTTCAGCTCTCCATCCAGAAACTCATTAAAGTATTTCATCAGCTTCTGAGCCTCCACAGCCCGTTGCCGTGGCGTGTTTACCCCCTCCAGTTGGTCGCCAAGGTGACAGACCTTGGTTGCTACATAGCTGATGTGCTCATCCAGCTCTTGGAAATGTTGGAAGGCAACCTGGGAGAACAGAGACGTGGACACTAAACCCATGATTTCCATTTAATGTACTTCAGGAAACACTAGATTTACTCCAGTAACAGGCACAGTGAAAGTAGATGTTGTGTCTCAGAACCACAGGCCTACTCAGAACCAGGAATTAATTACACGCAGCCCATTAAAGTTTAGTGTCTTCCTTTAAACTATGGTGAAGACTCACTACTTTCACCATCACTAATACTCATTAATGAACATGCAGATAAGCCCCCTTTGACAGGAGAAACTGTTTTCCACCAAACCCTCTTTATTCTGACCTCAAAGAGTAGCACAATGTACCAAGAAATGTTAAAGGAGCACACGATGCTTTTAAAACCTGCACAGCTTCACACTGAATCTACTCTTTAGATTTTACCTGGTTGCTTTTCTGCAGCTCTTGCACTTTCTTGGCAAATTCCTTTGCTTCTTTCTGGCATTGCTGTTCTAGTTTCTCCACCTTTCTCTGAATCCTTTCATCCATCACCTGTAATTCTTGGATATGATTTACGAATTCTTCCAATAATCTGATTTAGAATAAAATACAGGAAAACACTTTAGTTTGAAAAGCACTGTCTTCTGCAGTGAGTTTAAAACACCTTGAAGAAAACAACTTGCCAACAAGGCTGATATAACCACAACTTAAAAAGGCTATTTTGTTTTAAACCCTCTGGCTGTGCAGTACTTAATGCCCACATAAAAACTATGTGTATGGTAGGCCAAGGGAATGTCAGGGAATAACTAAATACCAATCACTCATGAATGTGGCTCAAAATCCCTCTCTATCCCCATCTTCCCTTAATAATTCTCATAAGGACAAAATGACCTTAGGCCACTAAACCCCTTCAGTGAAAGGGCTACAGCAGGAAAGTATTTTCTACTGTACATGTTACTGTAAAGTTGTAAATCAGCATCACATTAATAGGCAATTAATACATAGACTAATAATGTTGTTTTGATTGATTTCATTTCTTCCTCTACCCATTTTAAGGATTTTTCTGCCCTTCCCCAACACTTCAATTTTTTTTCAGATGTACATTTGACTTTCCCCAATCACAGTACACCTCAGTGCATTCTTAAATCTCCACTATTATTTTCATTCCATTCTTAATGTCTCTCTCTTTCTCCCTCCTGTTCTTGCCCATTCTTGTCATCTTTTCACTTCTACTCTTCCAAACATCCCAGTCACTGATGCTCAGGGAATGCTTATTCCCAGATCCTCCAGAGCCATAAAACCCATGACAATAACTGAAAACATCTGAGCCATTTGAGAACTCTACTGTCCAGGTTTAATGTCCAAGCAGAAGAGGAGAGGAAATGGGAAATCCTTCCAGGGAGCTATTTCTGGACTACTCAGGAATCTGCATTTTCACAAACACTCTGTTCAGAAGGTGGATGTGAAGCCCTCCAACCTGTGGTGCTGCTGCAAGGCAGAGGGAGCCCACTCCTCCTCTCCTGCCAAGTACAGGCTACAGACTCACAGCAACCACAAGGAAAATGTAAAATGCATTATTCCACCCTCACAGACTCCTTCCCTGCTTGCCAGAAGCCCAGGAGGAAGCACATTGCATTAGATTCCACAGAAAACCACAAGGAACAGGTCTAAGTTTAGAGGAATATATTTAAAATAAAATTTAAACGATAGTGACACACAGCACACTTTCAAACAAAAGCCTAGAGAGGTGCAGAGAGTTTTATTCATTTTAACAAATTGATTCAACCTGAGGTCTGTTTTTTAAACAGATATTGTGCCAACTCAGCACTTATTCAGCCAGAGTACTCAATACAGTGAGAGAGGAAGGAATGCTGAAGCAGAAGAGGCAGCTGCTGGTCAGGTTTCTCAAAATATAAATAAAGACTTCAAGGCTCTTACAACCAAACAAAAGCAGCATCTTCTAAAAACAGAACAAAAAACATACACCAAAAGGTCTGGGTTTTTTGATATAAATTTTGGCTCCCTTCCCAATACTAGAACACGCCACAAGAAAAATATTTACTGTTGCAGGATTCTCCTACATGTCCTGAAAAATAAGAAGGTGTAGCACAGAAGTGAACACAGGCAAACAAGAAGAAATGCAGAGGATCTGTTAAAATGAATTGGTACTGGTACAAACCATTAGCTAGCCTAAAGCAGACCCTAGGAAAAAGTGTGGAGAAAGAGCTCCAGGAAGCAATGTTGTGTATTTCCAGGCTTCTTCCTGCTTAAATCACATGTAAAGCTTTGTATAGGATACAGGCCCCAGACTGAATGTCGAGGGTTCAGCACCTTGCTAGAAATCCAACAATATCCTTCCTCTTCTTATGTGCCTCCAGAGAGCCAGACTGCTCCAGAAGGAATGTCTTTGGCCATGCTAATAAAGTGTTTTCTATTTGAACAGCAACAGCTTGTCTATGAAGTTAGCTATTCCCTAAATTTCTGTAGCTCAGCAAACCATCTCCATCTGGAAGAGAATCATGTGGATGAGAAGTCCCCAAGGCACAGCTACTGCACCTGCTCATCTCCCAGGTTATAATCATGTGGAAAATGAAAACACTTACGTTAGTTGTGTCTCTAAAAAGATCACCAATAGTGGGACAAGAGCTAAAAAGTAGCACTATTTGAAAGGTACTCTTCTAAGCAAAAGAAGATCCAGGTAGATCAAGAAGTTAGGTTAGCTTATCATGGGATCACATTCCTAGAGCTGCCTTTCTTCCCATCCTACCTGTTTGTGCTGTTTGTTTGCACCACGACTGAAAACTACGGGGTCTTAAGGCAGCTCAGGGAGCTGAAGTAAGAAACTCATTAATTTAACTATCAAAGCCTCATGTTATGCTTTAATCCAGCAACTCGAGTGCTTTGGAACATTTGTGTCTGAAGAGGACAAATGACATCAATTTTCCTTCATTTAAAAGGTCTAAACCAGAAAGTGACTCTCCCTCTTCTCGTCACTGAGTAATTAGTTCTGAATAATTAGCTCATGGTCACAAATTTTAGCAATTCTCCCAAATGAAAACCTCCTTGGACACACAGCAACCCACATATAGGCCTTTTGTTACATGTCAAATAAAACAGTGCAATTAGAGACACATTCACTTCGACCATTATGCAGTTTGATTTTACCTTTTCGGATCAAAAGCTTCTCCACCTCTGGAACCTCCTCCAGGTGTTCTCCATGCCAGGCGTTCAATGTATTCATCTGCCACAAAAGGCTCCTGGCCACAGAATAAAAACCTCCTTACAATGTGCCACAGCAGGTTCTTCCTTAGGCAGCTGCTCACACATCATTTTGAAAGTGTTTAGAAGATTTATTGCAATCAAGAGCAAGCACGGTGCTGACAGTTGCCCCATCACCTCTTAGGTTTACATATTTAATTCCAAGAACACTGTTCTTAATATGGTGAGTTTGAACACCTAGAGCCTGGATTTTAAAATTTGCTGCAGGTCTGTGAGTTGGCTCTAAATGACCTGATTTCCAGCTGAGCCTGTGCCTTGTCCTGACAGAGTGTCCACCCCGTGCAGCAGTTCCTCTGGTTTGAGATGTTACATCACCAACCATCAGCTGCACAGTAGAACAGACAGGAGAATTCATCTGTCTGAAGAAATTATGCAGAAAAATAAGAGTGTTTTTGTGGGTTTTTTTTTTATACAGTGGTTCAATCCTCTGGTGCATCACACCCAGAGCAGGCCAAGGCACTGCCCTGTGGCAAAACCAGCACGAGATGCCACCGGACATTGTGCAACATCAAACCGCAGCTGCGGGAACGAAGCAGATAAAAAGGGAAAAACAAATCATACAAACACGTGATGGACTTGACCTTCCCAAGAAAGAAAAACAGGGTATGAGTGATGCTAAAAGCTCAAGGTTTTCCAAGTTTCTTCCATATTTGCTGGTTCTTCCCTAAAAATACGGCTCGAGGCTGAAGAGTTGAGATTATTTTGATGTTTCCTGAAGGCAAAGACCTTATTTATAAAACTGACACCAGCCTAATACTTACACCAGCTCAAACATTTCATCACATGGTTAATACTAAATTACTCTAAACACAGTCCAACATTTATCCTTAAAAATATAGTATTTATGACGTCAGCTTCACCAGTAATTTAGCAGCATTGAGTAGATGCTAAGCTCAGCACATCTAAAAATCAGCAAGCAAAGTATTCCCACAACCATCAGGATTCCACGGAAACCTTTTAATTTACACACAGCAACAGTTTTAAAAGTGTGAAACAACCCAAAACAGAGCTGGGAGGGGCGCTGGTTAATCAATATTTGCCACATTGATGTGATATATGTGGCATACATGTGATATTTGCCACAGCTGAGGGTGTTTGCCATTTTTGATGATGACACCTGCCACCATGCTTTTGACAAAACCTGGCATTAAAAAATGAAAATAATAAAAAAATAAACAGGTGTAAAATTAGTTATGGTATCAATATGTCTGAAACTTTGTCACAAGTAATAGGGAGGGGAAAAAGCAGCATTATAGAGTTAGTTTAATAGCTAAAACCAAGGGTTAAAAAGCACATATTGCCAGTTCAAGGTCTGTTTTCTCAGAAACAAGTTATGCCTCCTCCAGGCAGGCCCAGCCATTGAAGTTTTTTAAATATACTTTGCAACATATCAAATTCTGCTGGATAGAGCAGAGATATCACCCTTTCAACAGATCACACAGTAACTCCTCATTCACAGACTGACTCCAGTAACTGTGTTTTACTGGTTAAACTGCAAAAATAACTGGTTGATGCCACATAAAAACAATTTCCCTAAGAGTCACTCATCTCTTTAACCAAGTTCCTCCTGATACAAACCATGAAGTTTCCTTTACCTGAATCCTCTCCACCCAAAATCATAATGCCATGTTTTCATACCAGTATAAATTCTCTCCTTATTCCACCTTTACATCTAAAGTTTGGGAGTGGTTTTGCAACTTTAATTATAGGTGAAATGAGACATTTAATAGAGTAACATTCCCTTCAGGGGAGTCCTCCAGCTTCCCAATTACCTTGGGGCTCTTTGCAGCACTTCTTTATATGAAAATCACAATCTTTTCTGCAGCTCCCTCCCTTGCATCCCAAAAAACGAGCCAGGCACATGGCAAGGAATGCTGTGGCTGACCCCATATGCAGGTGTAATATTTCAAAGGGGTAAAACCTGAAAAATACCTGTTTTTCAAGAACACTTGCATAGGACAGCTGTCCTTCAGTTCTTTAATCATATAAATGTATCATATTGATATTTATATCATATAAACCCTTTTCTGTATTATTTAAGAAACATTAATTGCAGCAGATATTATATGGAGAATATTGATCAACAGAGATTAAAAAAAGAGCTTTTTCTACCAAAATTTCCACAAAGGCTGTGCTAAAACTAATCTACTTGATTAAGTTCAACAGTGTCTTTCTAAGAAATGATTCCCCAGGTTGCACTGCAGATCCAAAACTTTTTACTTTGATTTGTGTATCTTTCACATACATTTGCTTTTTCAAAATGTTATCTTGATAACAGGGTTACCCAGAGCTGCCAGCCTAATTCCTATTTTAAGTCTCCTATCCTGTTCTGCAGAAATTGCTGAAAATCAGCTGTTACAAATGTCATTTGCAAGTCCTTTGCCTGTTATCAGATGAGCCCCAACAGTCAATTTCTTCCCAGCTTTGAACTTCCCTCTGGCTCCAGATGAATTAACCTGATCCCTTCCATTCAGCCAATACTCCTGATTTAATAAGAGATTAGGCTTCAAGTGGATGATAACCTGGTTTGATCTGGTCTTTATAAATGAAACTATACTGGACCCAGCCAAATTAATCACCAGTTTAGAAGTAATAATTGTTAACTTATGCTTTAAGTGATGTGAGGGAGAACTGAGTCCACGTTGTGTCCATTTCCAGCACAGATCTTGCTACAGTGTGACACATCTAGACTGAAAATTACTTCAGAACACACAGTCAAGAAAACATTGTAATCAAATTCCACCCTCAGCACACAGATAAGGTCACTCCCATAACAAGCACATTTTCATGTTCTGACCTATAAGGCAGCAACTTCAAACTAACTTAGGAGGCAACATTACGTTAGTGAATGCCAACAAAACCTCTCTTGCTTTCAGAGTGAGAGTAGTGAAAGCAGGAGAGACAGAAATACTGGATTTCATGTTGGAAAACAATTTCAAAGCCAGTCTCTAGGCAAAATTCTCACCTAATTTGAAATTTCATTGCAAAATGGAGCAAATTGTTGCATGTCCCAAAGCAGCCAAAACATAAACAGTTTTCTTTCTGTATCCAAGTTACCCCACATCCAACATCCCACAAAGAACAGGACTGCACTGTCATTACACTGAGAAATCAACAGGCTCCTAGAGAGGTACAGAGAGGGCACAAAACCTGTCATCCTTGGAACACAGCATTTCAGTCCTGTCGTTTTTCGTAAAACCATGCAAGCCAAATGATGTGAGTCATAACACTCCTGTGTCATAACCGTGATTCATAAATCCGAGTGCACACAATGCATGTACATAAACCACAGATATGGGATCTTCCAGAGAAACAGGAAGACCTTCCCTGCAGGCCGGGCAAAGCGTGTCCCAGGGATAACCCATCAAATGAACAACTGGCTCATGAGAGACCTGGAGAGCAAATACAGGACAGGTGATGACACCACATCCCATGCACAAGGCGGGGGACACGCTTTTTGTTTCTCACAGGTCACATCATGAGAGCTCACGGTCCAGGCCAGGAGCTGGAGCCACAGAAACCCACAATGGTTTGGGTTGGAAGAGTCCTTAATGATCATTTCGTTCCACCCCCTGCCACAAGCAGGGACACCTCCCACTAGTCCAGGTTGTTCCAAGCACCATCCAACCTGGCCTGGAACACTTCCAGGGATCCAGGGGCAGCCACACCTTCTCTGGGCAACCTGTGCCAGGGCCTCACCACTCTCACAGCCAAGAATTCCTTCCCAATATCCCACCTAACCCTGCTGTCTGTCAGTTTGAATCCATCCCCCCTCGTCCTGCCACTCCATGCTCTTGTCAAAAGTCCCTCTCCACCGTTCTAGTGGGCTCCCTTCAGGAGGGAGATGATCTCTGTAGGTCCATTCCAACTCTGGTTCCACGAGAAGGATCTGACAGACTCCTGCCATTCCCGCTCCTGCGTGGCCTTGGGTGAGCAATTCCCTTTCCCGTTCCTCGGTTCCCCAGCCGGAGGGCAAAGTCATTTCCTTATTTCCTTGCAGCAGGAGCCGCACTGAGACACCCCAGCGCCGGGGTCAGAGGAGCGTGTTCCCCTGGCAGAGGGAGGCAGAGGGAGCGCGGGGCCGGGCCTGGCATGGCCTGTCACCTCGGGGAGCCCGGGCTGGGAACGAGGGAGGGAAGGAGGGAACCGCAGCCCCTCGGCAGCGCCCGGGCTCTCCCTCAGCCCCACACACCCACCGCCCGCTCCCTCAGGCGCCCCCGCACACCCCGCGGGGAGAGGCCGCCGCATCCCCTCACAGCGAGCCGGCCCAGCCCGGCCGCCGCCTCCCGGCCCCGGAGCCGCCCGCACCCACCTCGAAGAGCTCGGCCGTGGTGGCCATGACCGCAGAGAGGGGAGGGAGGAGAGGAGGGAGGGCGGCGGCCCCTCAGCGCCCCTCGGCCGCCGCCGCC
>VYXB01003408.1:74926-102411 GCA_013397135.1 Pachyramphus minor | reverse complement strand
TGGGCGCCCTGGGGCGGGTCGGGCGTTCTTGAGGGGGAGAGGGTGCTCTGGGGTGAACGGGAGCCCTCAGGGGGTCCGCAGGGTGTTCTTGGGTGCCCTGGGGGACGCGATGCTCTGCGGGGAGTGGGTGCTGTGAGGGGAGTCCGAGTGTTGGGGCACCTGGTGCTCTGGGGGGATCGGGTGCCTTCGGAGGGTCCAGGTGTTTTTGGGTGAGAGGGTGCTCTGGGGGTCCGGGTGCTCTGGGAATCAGGATGTTCTTGGAGGGGTCCGAGTGTTCTTTGGGGGGGTCTGGGTGCTCTGGGGTGTCCCGGTGCTTTGGGGAATCCGGGGCTCGGCCGCTCCTCCCCTCGGTACCCGGGGAAGCCCAGGGGAAACTCCACGGGTTCATCTCGGAGGCTCCGGGGCGTTCAGAGCATCCTCGGGCCCACCAAACGGAGGCAGGAATACCAAAACATTACGATGCTGAATAAATAAATTCCTTGGCTCATCCCAGCGCCGCTGGATACTGTTCACTTCTGACCCCGGTTTCGAAAGCTTCTGGCTTCAGATCATGTGCTTTTAACTATATTTGGGGGTGGTTTTTTTACGACTTCTGCCTTTTGCACCTGAGTTTGCTTGCTCTGTTCCTCTTTCTGTTCGTCAGTGTAAAGATTTTAACCAGCTCTTCTCCTTCCTAACATGGAAAAGGACGAAGCAGTGATTATGGAATACTACCAAATTAACAAAATGAGCAAACAAGAAATTTTTTTTTTTTGCTTATATTTTACTTAGATTATCTCGTATTGTTCTGTAGCTGTACAAAGAGTAGACTTTTTTTCAGTCAGAAATTTACCTTTTCATCTGATGTTGATTTTTTCGTACAAATACAGGACTTACTGGAGGAGTCCACTAAAGAGCCCTCCAAGGGAGGAGTTTTCATTCAGAACTCTTGTGGAGTTTCAAGTAAGACTTTGGTCTAGACAGGCTGCTTTTGTTGGGCTGGTAAAATTTGTTGCTCTTTTTACGCCTGTGACTTAAGGGAAATCAGTTCCAAACAATGGGAGGAAAAATAACCGAGGCTAGGGAAAGTTTAAAAAAAGAGATCTGGATAAAAGAGCTACAGTTCTAATCTGAATTCAGTAAAACCAGAGAGAGAACCTAGGACTAAAGAAAAAAGGACAAAAGAGCAAGTAGACTATCTTCCATCTTCAGGTGCAGACAGATCTCTACACTGGACATTCCTCTGATTGTTTTAGGATTAGTATTATGGTCCTTGTATTACCTACAGGACTAGAGATGAGGCCTCCCCTCTACAAACACAGATAAAGAGAAAGCCTTGTCCCAAAAAAGCAGGGAGTGTAATCACCAGGGAGGAAGGGGGGGCTGGTGACAGGGATATGTGAAGTAACTTGTCACACAGTGAGCGGCAGAGACAAGGAGTCCTTGCCCTTTGAAAGGGCAAACTATACTTGATGCTTCAAGTGATTTCCAGACTTAGATCTTTCAAGTTCCCAGAGGCAATAATAGGGCTGTGGAAGCCCCAAGTTTATCCTCCTAACTGACCTTAAATTCAACAAAGCACACAGACAATATAAAGAATGCGGGATCACATGGAAGCTGCTGGTTTCGGGACTTACGCACTCAGCTGGAGATACGTGAGCCCTGATCTTTAACCTCAGGGAAGACATCGGGGACATCAAAGCATTCCCTTTTTTTTTTTCCTGAGCTGATCATAACTTAATTCAGGCAACAAGTATGGTCTCTCTCTTGAACCGCCAAATCCCCGGAAACTTTCATATTTTTAAGTTTGTCTCGCTTCCTGGAAGGGAATACTGAAAAACGGAGATCTGAAGGGCTAATTAGTCATCTAATGGCTCAGCTACAGCTGGGAAAATTCAGTGGGAGGAGGAGAAGGTTGCTGTGGTGTGGGGACAACTTCAACATACAGAGCAGAGACACTGGGACTTGAGCAAGGCAACACCAGACTGAAATGTCTCCTCTTCCGTTGTTTTGGAAACATCCACCAATATAAGAGCTGCTCACCAAGGTTACACAGAGCCTCTTATGAGCAACCTCGCTCTGGAAGGCCTCATAAATTTTCAAGCTGCAAAACCACTTTGTATCTTTGCTCTCCAGAATGGATGTGAGACCGCAGGGAGGTGTTTTACTGTCATCTGTATCCTGTTTACAGATTTCGTAGCTCTGGCTTTGTCCTGCCTGTGTTTGCTTTTTCCTTACTGAAAAAAAAACCACCAAAAAAACCCAAAAGCCCTAAATGCATGATTAGGAATAAAAGAACAAAAAGCACAGTCACTGAAAATAAGCCCTGAGGAAGTGTGGCTGCCTCCAGCCAGAGACTCTGCTACCCAGTTAAGAAAAGAGGGTGTAGGTGGGACTTAGGGGCAGCAGGATAAGATTCATGGAATCTTATCAGGAGCAGGAGGGAAGTGCTACAGATGGAGGTCGTAGATATAACAAAGTACCACATTGCTGGGGTTGCAAGTTCTGTGGCAATTTAACAAACAGACTGTCAGCGTGACCTTAAAAAGATGGTATAAAAAGCAGACTAAATGAAAGCAACATGGTGCAACATAGCAGTTTTAAAATATGCTGTACCTTGTGCCTGTGACATGATTACATCCTAAGTTTCTCGTTCCTGTTCTGAGCTTACACAACTGATCTGCAGCAGTTTCCTGAATTGATCAACAAAATGAACTAAAAGTCTTTAAAATGTCATAAATCCAAAAATATTTCACTGTACACATGTCTGATTTTTCCAGCAAAGGCTGTATAATTTTGGTGGACAGGGTACAAAACGAGAAACCCATATATAAGTAACTTCCATTTTCTTAAATATCTGAGAACTTATTTTCAGTGTGATCTCACCTCTTAGAAATATTTGGGTGTTGAATTTTTGCTACACTGGTGGGAGTCATTCATTAGTGTTTGTTAATCATCCTGTGCCTTTGTGCAACAGGCAGGGACAGATTCACATTTTATTTAAAAAAATGAGTGAATGTAGCTGCTCAAAGTTTCCACCTGCTAGAATGAATTCTTATTACTTGTCAAATAGTTTTATTGATTTAGATTCCAATCCCATCAGTGTTCCTACCAAGGTGCTGCTGTCTTCCATGTGCACAAGGTTATTTTTAGGACCAGTGGGTTTTGGGGAAGAGAAGAAAAACCCGTCCTTGATTTTAACAGTAACCCAAAGACTTTGATAAGGTTTTTTGCTTTCTCTGACAGCCACAAAAGGGATTGAGCGGCTCTGCTCCTGGGAACCCTGCCAGTGTGATGTTTTGGGTGAATAAATAAATAAATAGATAAATCAGAGGCTCTCATTTCCTTGTCCCAGGCGTTACCCCACGGTCGAGCTGCGCGCCGAGACCTTCAACGGTTCCACCCACGTGCCGGTGCCCTCGGACAGCGCTTTCCTGAGGGCCCTGCTGTTTGAGCTGAGGCTTGTGGACGACCACGTTTTTGTGGAGCATCGGGACACCTGCACCCGGATCAACCACTCCTCGGTGTATTCAGTGCCCACTGACTCAGGGGATCTCTGGCCTGTCCTTGCTTTCCAGAAGAGTGGGCTGATCTACGCT
The DNA here is from genome assembly GCA_013397135.1 of Pachyramphus minor. NCBI lineage: Eukaryota > Metazoa > Chordata > Aves > Passeriformes > Tyrannidae > Pachyramphus > Pachyramphus minor. The sequence goes on along the minus strand of VYXB01003408.1, from coordinate 98,833 downwards.
TGTCTTCCGCTAGTTGAGGAGCCCTTGGAGCCACGGCCTCCCCTCCTCACCGTCAGCGGGCTCTCCCAGGGCCTGGCTCTCCTGTTGGGAATCATGGACTACATCTCTCCCAGTCGGAAGAACGAAGCTGAGATGAGCACAAAGATAGGCCAGCTCCGAAATCTGCTCATCCAGGCCTGTCCCCTGGGCACCCCCTTGAACACAAACATCCGCAGCCTGAGCAGCTCCTTCGAGGACATCCAGGAGATGCCTGTGGATAAGGATCAGCCGGCTTGGAGATCCAGCAGCTACAAAGGCAAACCCCAGGTCCATGTCTGCATCACTGAGAAGGTCAAGTGCATGCAGTATGACCAGAGGGATGTGGTGGACACGTGGCAGGTTTATGGAGCTGTAAACTGCAAGGTGAGAGTGTTCGGTGTGCAAGACCCGAAGTAGTTTTTGTGGGACACTGGGAAAATAAATACTCATGTCATTTTGTATGTGAGGGTAAAATGAAAGGGCTATTAACTCATCAGTAAAGTTGACAAACTCACCAGCAAGTTTCTAATACTGTAGTATTTCAAAGTGTGACCAATATTACATATTAGTTTGATGCATTAGTGTTTATTTTGATTTTTACTGTGGTTTTTTTCCCCATAGCAGTGGGAATTGGACTAGATGGTCTTTAAGGTCCCTCCCAACCAAAACCACTCTATGGTTGTATAATTCGTGCATTTTTTTTCATTAACTACTTATGGGACTTAAATGTCCAGCAGTAGCTACATTGCATGTATTTTCTTAATTTTTTCTTATTTTAAAGGAAACAGGGAGAAATAATTTTGTACAGTATTGGCACATAAAGACTAAGAAATGGTGGTGCTAACACCAAGTTTATTTCCTGCTATCTAATGAGCAATATGTTAAATAATGATTAGAAACAACATTTCTAAATGTCTTCCACAAGTGTCTTTATGTGAGCATTTTTTATTAATTTTCCTACCAGACAAAAGTTTAATCCTCTATCCTACTTTATTCTATTACAACACCATTTTGAATGCACAAACGTTGGTTGTTTAGCTGACATAACAACAGCTGATAAAGAATCTGGTGAAAGAAATAGGTTGTATAATTATTTTGAATGGTTTTATATGTGACAGTGGTTTTCAGTGTAGAATCACAAAATGGTTTGGCTTGGAAAGGACCTTAAAACTCATCCAATTCCAACCCCCTGCCGTGGGCAGGGACACCTTCCACTAGACCAGGTTTCTCCAAGTCCCATCCAGCCTGGCCTTGAACACTTCCAGGGGACAGCCACAGCTTCTCTGGGCATTGTTTAATATTAAAATATCTCACAGTGACCATTAATAGCAGGCTGGAATCCATGAAGTGGGCGTTGTAAAAGTGACTGAATTAATTAGACTGTCACCAAGTGTGATATTAATGTCTCAGTATTGATTGTCAGCACTAAGGTGAAAATTTTAAGTGTGTTTTTTTTTGTCTTGAAAGCTATAAATGTATTATATTTTTTAACATCTAAGTATGACTCGATGGAGGTATTTTAGAATAACTTCTTGACTTTGTTTCTTCAAGTGTGACATAGAGGGATCTGCACCAAAAGTAACCCTCACCCTGAATCTCCCAAGCAATGCTCCTCCTCTCCAGGATATCGTCATCCATCACTGTGTGACCTCCATTGACCCTGCCATGCTGCTGTCCTGTAGTGCTGAGCCACTGGATGATTCTGTGTACAGTGGACCTTACAAATTTCCCTTCATTCCTCCTTCAGATTCCTTCAACTTGTGTTACTACACTTCCCAGGTGAGAACATTCCCAGCCCTCATTCTTTCAGTGTCTTCAAACGGGAATAAAAACCCCTGTGTTGTTGAAGGTGTGGGGATGAGTTTGAGTCCAATACAACTAGTAAAATATTTTTTATATAATTAAATGGGTTTTTTATATAACTAGCTGCTTGGAAGGCACTTCAGGACTTGAGTTGCCTGAGTTCAGGAGTTGCTGATACTTTTGATTTCTCGACAACACTGCTCTAACTTTAAATGAAGCACTTAAATGCCTGAATTAGACAAAATACATCCAGGCTGAGATGTCAAATGCATGTACCACAAATCTGTTCATTGCAAGCAGCCTTGAAGAGTTTGGCACAGTCAGTAATTAATATGTTTGGGTTTTAAAGTACTTCAGCAATGTAAACAGTTTATAACTGCTCTTATGATGATGGTGTTAATATATCTTGAGAATGAATACAGTTTTCTCCAGGTTCCTGTTCCACCCATTTTGGGATGTTATCAACTCGTTGAAGAGGGATCACAGATAAAAATAACAGTTAATTTAAAGCTCCATGAAAGCATAAAGAATTCTTTTGAGTACTGTGAAGCTCGGATACCTTTTTTCAACAGGTAAGAATGAAGAAATCCTAAATAAATTCCTTCCATTTCTCTGTGATCTGGCTGAAATGAACTTGTGAGGAGTCAATATAACAGGTTGTGCTCTATCACCAGTGGAAGCTGACCTTGCAAATGTTGGGAAGCCCCCTTGGATTTCCTGTACTTTCCAGAATGCAGAATTGTACCAGGATACTTGGTAACATTCCAAATGCTTCGGTTGCTCCTCCTGTTTCCCTGGGGGATTTTTTTCACGTGCCACAATCCTCCAGGTGGATTAAGCCTCGAGATCACTTCCAACACAGGGTTACCTGTTCCTTAAGACTGCTAATCCCAGCTACAGATCAGCTTATCAAAAATATAGTTATTTCAAATTAAAACGATAGTTTTCACTTAAGCCTCTCTGACAGCTGCCAGGGCTGCACTGGCACGTAATCATCATGAAAATATAAAGGTGAAATGATACAAAGTTGCTGGTGCTGATCATAGTGTTAGTAAAACAGTCTCAGATCCTAAACAGCCCCTTTGTGATTCCTGGGCTGAGACCACAGTGATTCCTCCTCCTAAATTAGCAGTGTGCTCACGTAGGGGTGATTCGTCTGTATGCACATAAATAAAGCCTTTCAGCATTTGCTCGCCTTCTTTAACAAAATAGGCATCAAATTGTAATAATTCCAATGGTTTTCTTTCTCCTCTGTCACACGCAGGGGCCCAATTGCCCAGCTGGAGTACAAAGTTAGTTATGGCCAACTGGATTTGTCCCGGGAAAAGAGCCTCCTGGTTTGGGTCATCGGTAAGAAACACACCCTGTGCACTCTCCTCCCTCCCCAGTCAGTGCTCCAGAGTGTGGGCACAGCTGGAGCATTTCTAACAGATCCTGTTTCTGGGTTCAGGACAGAAGTTCCCCAAATCTTTGGAAGTTTCTCTGACTGGGACCTTGTCCTTTGGCACTGCAGGCAAAGAGCACCCCACTGATTACGTGTGCACTGGGAACACTGCTTATGTCAAAGTAAGTCACAGGCTCTGGGAAAAGAGGCCTTAGAAGGCACTTTTAAAGCTGGCTATGAAAACACATCAGTTTAAAAATCTTTGTTCTCAACGTGGAGTTTTGTTTTCCTCCTTGCAGAATTTGACATCCTGTCCCTTTGGAGTTTGTTTCACACCAAGGGCATGTAACACAGATTGGCAGTATTTGCACAGCAAGGGTGTGCAACATGCACCTGATCATGTTTTCCCCTCTCTTTCTGTAGCTGTATTTTAGGATCCCAGACTTTACACTTACTGGATGTTACATAGACCAGCATTCTGTTCAGATCTTTGTACCAGGGAAACCCAAAATTACTGCAAGTGAGTTGCTAAAAATGTCATTTATCTAACTGCGACTGCATATTGAAGTTATGAACTGGGTGTCAATGACTAAAATTATGGAGCTAATGTTGAACTTTCATTCTCCAAAATTACACTAAAGTTGGGGCACAGAAGGCACTTATTAAACCTGAGCAGCTCTGCCTAATGGAAGCATTTTTATTTGTAGCTGCCTATCTGTTGCAATTTCTGCCAGTCATGTCAGCAGAAGTCTGTAAGTGCCTCCTGAAAATTGTGGTCTGCACTGTTAATTTTGTGACAGGGCACATTCAGCCCTAAATTGTAACACAAAAAAAAAAAAAAGCAGCATTTTCTTCCTGTATGTCTTATGTTGAGTGTGCAATTTATATTCATTGAACAAAATCCAAGCCATCCACCTGCTTTTGACTTAACCTCTGTTTGAATTTTAAGCTCATGACTGATACATTAGTAAAGGTAATTGAAGCTGAGACTTTAAATGTCTCATTATCAGAAACGAATTTCAAATAATAATAAGAGTCTTACAGTTTAAAGAGGCCATTATACCTTTTCTGTAAACTAGTAAGGATGGATTAGTAGTCATTTAAGTTGGATGAAGGAATGTCTGATTGTAAGACATCCTTTAATGCTTATTTTTCCTGCCTTTTTTTTCCCCCCTTTAGCCCGGGAACTGATTTCTTCCGATTACTACCTCTGGAATTCCAAAGCACCAGCACCCATGGTGTACAAAACCTCACTTGACTAATTTGCTTGTGAATAATTTTTGTACTTAATCAAAGCATATAGCTAATGAGATTATGATGCAGTGAAAATAAATGTTTTCCAAAACATTTGTGCTTTTGTGTGCGTCCTTAAAATTTTCTGCCGAGGCAAAACAAAAGAGGGTTTTTTTAAAAACACAAGTTGGTTTTTATATTGTTTAGTCCTGGATGACAGCCTAGAGAAGACAGTTTGAGAGGTACTTCCTGTGGCTGTTTTTTCTTTCCCTTATAACACTTATAATTGGTACAAAATAAAAGTGGAGATGATATATGAGTCTGTATTGCCTCTGTCAGCAGAAGTGGTGACTCCCTCTCCCACATGCCTGTGAGATGCTTGCTCTGAAACCAGAACCTGGTTTTTCAAATCACAAGACTAGCTCTAAGCAGGCAAAAATCAGCCAAGTTGGCTGGAGGTCCCAAAAATCATCACTGAGCTGTTTTCCCTGGAAAAATAGGCAGAAAAGGAGTCAGTTTACAGAGACAGACCTCTGAGTTTGAGAATAATATCTGCAGGAGCACAGGAAATGGACTTTAGGAGAGTCATCAGGAAATGTGCAGATTCTGAAAGGCTGGTGAAGAGCTGACAGGGCCTGGAGAGCAGCACAAAAGCAGAGAGTGCTGAGTAATAACCATGTGCAGCAGCTGCTCCTGCCCTGCCTCCTGCTTCACTGCACACCGTGTGATAAATCAGATTAGTGATTATGTAAGGAGAAAAGTTTCAAGATATCATTTAAAAAAAAATACTCAGATTGAGATAGTGATCTAATTGCTTGGTTGAATGTTCTAAAGGGTGGGTTAATTCATGTGGAACACTGTGCAGCTTGAAACTGCTGTGCAAACTCAGCAAACAGAACTTGGGGAACAGAGCTGTGCTACCACCTATTTCACACAGGTGAGGTGTCTGCTTTGCTCAGCAGGTGACAGGTGAATTAGTGATTTTGCCCAGGATCCAACCCCTGCCTGTTACAGTTTTCCATGTGTCTGAGCACCGGGATGTGAGTGGGGAGAGGTGGTCTCTGCTGGGAGGGTTCAGGTCGTGTTCTGTCCACCAGCCCCCTCCTGTTTGGTTTCCACCTACCCATGAGAAAGGTGGGAGCTCTGCACAGCAGCACTGGGGAGGAATGGCTCTTCTTACTCAAAAAGTGCTACCCAAAAACTGCTGGGAAGAAATGGGACTGCCAAAACTCATATGTCAGAGAAGGTGACCCTCTGCACTTAACAGCAAGGGGTTCTTCCAAATCCTGTTCCTTTTTGTTTCCCTCTTAACTCTCATAGTTGGGGGAGTTGCAGTGCTTGGGAAGGGAGGGCTGTGGCTTTGGGTCCCTCTGCACACACCTATCAGTGCAGGTTTGGAGGGAGGGAGTGGGTGATGTTTCTCTTCTAGCCCTGAGCAGTATTTTACAGCTTCATGCAAGCCATCACCTGTTTTGATTTGTTACCAGGGCTTGCTCCATAAACCCCTGGGTTAGAACTCCTGCACACCCTTCCTGCAGTGCTCTGGGACAGCTCTGTGGTAAGAGAAGTGGGGAAACAGCTCTGTCTGCCTGTTTTAAGAGAGTGGCTGAGGTGTTTCTGGCAGGTGTGAGTGTGCAGCACACCCTGTTCTTTGGGAAGCACCGTGGATGGGTCAGACAGCAAAACAAACCAGGTTAAAGGTACCTGGAGTCATCCAAAAGCCTTGTGCAACAAGTGTGAGACACCCACGCTGGGGGGGAGTCAAAGGAAGCCTTTCTCCTCTCCTGCTGGCTACACTTGTCTTCTGGGAAGGACCCATTCTCATGGATACTTCAGAAATGTTTGTAAGGCACAAAACTAGTAAACTGAGCTTGGTTCTAAACTTAGTAGGCTTAGTAAATGAGATGGCTCCCAACTCAGGTGTGTCACAACTCAGGCACAAGAGGGGACGCTGGAAGAGTTCAAGGAGTTATAAATGACTAAACCTGTCTGCCTCTCTTTCTCTGTTCCCTGGTAGTTGCCCAGACAATTTCACTGTTTCTCTGCATTGTCTGACCACTTTTCCTGATTTAAGAGAGAGAAAAAAAACCCAAAAACTTCAAAACTTAAATCAGGAATTGATTAATACAATTGAGAGCTCCTATGAGCCTGGGGACTCCATGGCAGAGCTGGTATCTAACAGTAGTTCTGGTGGGCTCCAAAGGTCATCGAGTGTCAGTGGTATTCTTTTAACTCTTCAATAAAATCCCAGAGTTTTTAACACAACATTTTCTTTAAAACAGTGTTTAAGGGGAAAAAAACCCATTTCTCTTGTACAGAGTGCTGTTTCTTCTACAAGAGTGTTTGCTGCTTGGAGTGCTTCTATTTATAATTTCCTCACATTCATACAACTGTATGAGATCTATGGAGACAACTTCAAAGAGTTTAAAAAAGAAGTGGGCAAAGAGTTCTCCAGAATTCACGTTGCATTTCAGAGGGCCAGAAGAAAACTAAGATGGAAATAATGGAAAACAAGAAATGTAGGGACTTAAATAAACGTTGGGTTGCCAACCTGACATTTTCCCAGATAAAATAATGTGTATAAATATTAAGAAGTTATTATGTAACTCCATTAGTTAAATTAATTTGTTTCATTTCATTAAAATTTGGGAGTAATGTAAGAAATGGCGATTAAAGTTAATTTAAAGCAAATACACACTGTCAAGCTTTTTAGATTGAGCATTCAGTTGGCAACGAGAATTGATGTAACAGAGCTCTAAGAAATTAAAATAGTGCAAAATTCATGTATAACCCACCAAACACAGTAAAAAAGGCTGAGGTTCCCAAATCCAGTGGTGAGGGGGATCAAACACGTTTTGGGGACCCCAAAGTTTTACTTAAAATTTTGTGGAAGGAAATGGGGAATTTGCAACTACTGCCAGTGCTGAGCCCTTGTTCAAACCATCAGGGTTTGAATGAGGGTTTTTTTGGGGGGAATAGATTTTCCAGCACAAGCAGGTGCCAAGGTGTGGATCTGAGAATATACATGATACATGGTGAGAGGAGAAGGGGACCAAGGAGTGTCAAAAATTCCTAATATGTGGCTTAGTTGGGCACTGCCGTGGCCAGAAGGACCAGTGCAATCACTCCAGGAGTACCTGGCACTGGTGTGATCCTGACCAACCCAAATAACCCTTATTTCTAGGAAAATATCTAGACCCTGAAGCTCCTGAGAAATCCTGAGCTCACCAAAATCTCCAAGTCTCCCCTGTTCTTCCCCCCTACCCCCTCACTATCCTGGTGTGACCCTGGTGTAACCTCCCTCAAAGGGTGGAGTCCAGAGGGTTATTCCAAGGTGCCACAGGGAGAAGAACCTCTTCAGGTGTCTCATGTGCGTCCTTCCTGCTCTGAGTGCTGAGTTGTACCAGAAGAAAGACAGAACCAGGGCTCCCACCTTTCCTTGGCAGGGAACTACTGCTGGAGAACAGCTTCCCAGGCCCCTGGGAACACCATCCCTCCACTGTCACCTCAATTCGTCTCCTGAGTTTCTTGTCAGGTTGGGAGGCAGAGTCAAACCATCACCAGTGTCCATGTGTGACATGAATTTCCCCTCCAAATTGCCAGGGCCTGTTCCTCTCACCACAGGAGGGAATTAGTCCACCTAACTTGGTTCCATGTGGTCAAATTTGTGTCGGCTGTTGCTGATCACTGATCAGCAATTTGGTGCTTTTCCAGTTTTCTAGAAGCCCTTCCCTCCCCCCAGGATCCCAAGGTACTTGGTGACAGCCCCAAGATGTTGCATGCCAGTTCCTCCAGTATTTGGGGTAAACCCCATTCCTTTGTATAATTTGGAAGCAGTCACTTTTTTTACATAACTCAGCCCTTCCCTCTGCTGCATTTTTTCACTGTTTTTTCCAGCATTAACTGCTTTGGCCACTTGTTAACAGTAAACATTGAAACAACAAGGCATTAAACATTCAACAGCAGTTGTCCTCTGTTTATTCACACTGTCCCAGGAATTTGCCACACTTTGTCCTGTTTGTACAAGCCCTGCTGAGATTTAAGCCGTGAGAGTTTGTGAGTAAGTCCGTGTTTGTCCCTCACTACCCCTGCTGACTCCTTCACCACCACCTCGTTCTCTCATCTCTTAGAGGATGGACAAAACACAAGTGTATTTTCCAGCATCTTTTAGAGTGGAGAAAACCAAGCCCAGCCAGAGCTGAGTCCATCCTGAGAGCACCAGGACAGGAAATCCCTGCAGCTCTCAGTCCTGAAGAAGACATTAGATGGGAGTTTTGTGGATCCCAGTTTGGGAAGTGCAAGCTTCTTTGGAAGAGCTGCCATAGGCCTGTATGGCTGTCAGTGGGAATCCCACAGGGGCACCTTGGAGTTGTTCCTAAACTGCATTCCCTTCACATCCCCTGTGGTGAGTTGAATTTGGCTGGACACCAGGTGCCCACCAAAGCCACTCTGTCATTGGTCTCCTCAGTAGGATAGGGAGACAAAATTAGGACAAAAGACACAAGGGCAGAGATATCATCCAGCTTTGACCTGGTGGAAATGAATTTCATTTACTACCAATCAAATGAGAGTAGGATATGAAAAATAAAACCAAATCTTAAAAGATCTTTGCCCTACCCTTCCTTCACTCCCAGTTTCTCTGCATCCTCCCCCCAGTGGCACAGGGGGATGAGAAATGGGGACTGTGGTCAGTTCATCACAATGTCATCTCTTCTGCTCCTTTCTCCTCACTCTCCTCCTCTGTTCCAGCATAAGATCCCTCCCACAGGAGGGGGAACCTCTCCCACAAGGGTCCTTCCCACGGGTTGCAGTTCTTAATGAACTGCTGCAGTGTGGGTCCCTCCCACAGGGTCGGTCCTTCAGGAACAAACTGCTCCAGAGTGGGTTCCACATGGAGTCATGAGTCTGGCCAGAAAACCTGCTCCAGCCTGGGCTCCTCTCCTGCCAGGAGCCTCCCATGGGGTCACAGCCTCCGTTGGGTGCATCCACCCACTCCGGCATGGGCTCCTTCGGGAGCTGCAGGTGGATCTCTGCTGCTCCATGGACCTCCACGGGCTGCAGGGGCACAGCTGCCTCTCCATGGGCTGCACCACAGGCTGTGGGAGAATTTCTGCTCCAGCACCTGGAGCATGTCCTTCCCTTCTCCTGCACTGCCCTGGGGATCTGCAGAGCTGTTCCTCTCACGTGTTCTCACTCCTCTCTCCCACTGACATTCCCATGGTTTTTTCCTCGCCTTCTTAAATATGTTGTCCCAAAGGTGCTGCTGCTGTAAATGATGGGCTCAGCTTTAGCTGAGTGCCAGGTCTCTCCTGGAGCTGGTTGGCATTGGCTCCATAGGATACAGGGAAAGAAAGCTTCTGGCACCTTCTTACAGAAGCCATCCCTGTAGCCCCCCCCTGCAGCCCCCTCCTGCTACCAAAACCTTGCCACACAAACCCACTACAGGTGCAGGAAACAGAGAGCAGAGTTTTAACTCTCAGTGACTCCCATGGATATCAATGTTAAAAATTCCAGGGGCACAAGCAGCATCCTGTATGGGCCCAGCACATGCCAGTTGGATAGTGCTTCTCCTTGAGTTTTTCTTTCTTATTTTCACAAATCCCATGTTGCCTCAGGATGCACTAATTTGCTGACTTTTATTGGAGGAATAAGATGGTAATTCATGCAGGGCAGCAGGAGAAAAAAAAAGGCTCTGTACCCCTGAAAAAATGGGAATTCTGTCTCTAGTGAGCAGGCTGGCAATAAAGCACTGCCTCCCTCCAATCACAGCCAGATCCAAAGGACCAGAGGTTCACAGCTCACAGCAGCCCTCCAGAAGACAGGACAACCAGCTGCATATTCCCAAGAGGATTTCAGAGGAAATCAGCATCCCAGGAACTTGAGTGCTGTTCCATAAGGAGCTGCTGCATGTGTGAGACGTCTGGAAGGACTGCAGCCTCACCAGTCTATCCCAAGTCAATGGGCTCAGGGAGGAGCTGGAAAACAGAGGAACTGTGCTTCTCCCAGGGGAGTGGGGTGTCCCACTGCACCCCAAACCTCACCTCACTGCCCAAAAAGGGGCCATAGGACTCTCCCAAGAGGCTTCCCCTGAAAGATGCACCTGTTCACCAAGAGGCCACATCCTCAACAAACCAAGTCAAATACCACAAGGAGGTCTCAACCCTCATGGATGCTTTTTTCCAAGGACTCCCCACCCACAATTCAACTCAAATTCAGGTATTTTAAGGCACAGGCCTGCCTCCTTTCCCACTTCTTGCTTTTCCTCCTTGAAACCTGGTTGAGCTCTAGATGTATTTTTGAAAGCCTGATGCCATCTGTAGTAACAGCAAAGAACTAAACCCAACCCATTTTCTTCCCAATGAGATCAGCTGGTTGCTTTTGATTTTCTCTAGAAACCTATCTTTTCAAGATCTTCCCCCCCCCCCCTTTTTTTCTTTATTTTTTTTTTAAGTCAAAGTCTGTTTCCCGTTTGGTAGGTGACCTGTTTAATGTTTTCCCTGTGTCTGGGAACTCCTTAGTGTAATTAGCGACCTTTGAACTCCACAACTAATCCTGAGCTATTTTGTATTCCTTACTCATCTTTAAGGCTGGACCTTTCTTTTCTTTTGAGTCCGCTGCCACAATTAAAGAAGAAACAGCTGCATTTCAAAGGGATTCCAATTCCAGAAGCTTAATCGTGATTGACACGTTCTTATTCTAAGCTATAAGAAACTCTAAGAGTCCTTTCTTGGGTTAAAACTTCAATCATTTTCTAAAAAATTATCTCAATATGGATTTTATTCATTTTCTTTGATAACCATTCTTTGCAATTTTTTTTTTTTACTTGAAAGATGCTTTGAGTTCACGACGAATATGAGCTGCACCCACCCAAGGAATGAATGGTGTCGGGCTCAGGCTGGATGCAGAAGTGCCTAAATTCCATTTATTGTCAAAATCTGATTATGAAACCTGACGTCCTCCATGTAGCTTGACATCATTCCTCATGCCTGGAAGGTGGGAGAGGTGGGAGTGCTCTCAAATAAACCCCGGGAAGGCTGGGGAGGGAGGTGGCATAAAACATCCTCCAGAAATCCGTGTATTTTTAGCAGTTCTTCCCATTTTTTATAGCACGGATTAAAAAGCCACTGTCTGGAAGAACCCCCCTTCGCTCTTGGAGGAATGAATTCCCCATCAAAACTCACAACCATAAAACAGGGATAATTCATGTGGCTCAAAATCATTGCCACAACCACAAAAACAAACCCTGAACGAGGCTGTGGCGCTTAAATCTCTTCCGAGGCTGATCCTGGAAAATGATGGGAGCCTGTTGGGTCCCGTTATTTAATTATCTCCCTCTCACTTACATTCAAATTCAGTGTGACCTCTGAAAGATGGGCTTAAAAAGGGAAAAAAGAAAAAGCCTGAAAACCTCTGTGGGTGTGTTTGCCCAGATCCGTGGGCACACGAATCCGTGGGCACCACTGGTGGATGCTGGTATAAACCTATCCAAAATGATCCCAGAGAACCCTGAGTATGGCTGCAGGCAAGACCTGCTTTTCCTAAGACAAAGGTCAAATAAAAAAAGGGATGTTAATAAACAGCCCTCCAGTTTAAAGGGACTTCTTTCTTCCTTTTTTTTTTTTCTTTTTTTTTTTTTTAAGGATTACATCTTAAATTCCAACAAATCAGATTTAGGAGTTGCTGAAAGTGAAATTGATCCATCCCTCAGCCAAACTTTGCAATACTTTCCTGTTCTGACATCATTTAGATAGTTAGCTGTATTATCAGATTAAAAACCATTGTACAGGGCCGCTGAAAGGAAAAGGAGCCAAAAAGCTAAACACTGCCTGAATTCGGAACCTTTTAACCTGGCTGAAGTACGTTGGGTCCCTGTTATGCAAATACCTTCAATCCTCTGCTAAGTTCAGTGGAAATAATTTTCTTGAATGACAGGTTTATTCAGCAAGGATTCAGTTGGCGATTAATCCCCCTTTGATCTAAGGTATTTCACTTAACTACCAGTTACCTCGTCCTGACAAAGTGCAACCGAGATTAGGGAGATCACTAGAACACGGACCAGGGTGTGCGTTTATTCTCCCCCAGCCGTTCAAAGGGAAGGGCCAAGAATGCAATCTATTTGCAGCATTTGAAGATGGAAAGTCCTGTCTCCCAAGTTAGAAAGTCAATTGAATTCCAAGCGCTGCTTGGTCCCGGTGCAACGGGGACGCACGGCGCAGACGTCGTCTCCAAACCCGGGATATTCCCACTCCCTGGGAGTTTTGCTGGGACCTGCTTTCAGCCAGGTTTTGCCTCACTCTTTCCAAAGCTGCCTCTCTGTTTCAAATTAGCACGTGGCGTGTGTGAAAGGTCTTTGCTCTTGGAAAAGCAGATGAGGGGTGGTGTTTTCCAGTTTTAGGTTGTTCAGTGTTATTCCTTGAGATTCATCTTGCTTTTTTCTGAAAAAAAACCCCACCTTCTCTACTTCTCCAGTGACTACATATATATATTTTATATATATATACCTTTATACACATATTTATATATTTTATATATATTTTTATTTGTTTAAATATATTTATATGGAGAGAGAGAAAATATAAAATATATATTCTATAAATACATATGATATCGTAAAATTACATATTTTTAATCTGATAATGCAGCTATTTAAATGAAGTCAGAAGAGGGTTGGATCCATTTCACTCTCAGTAACTCCTAAATCTGATTTATCGGAATTTAAGATGTAATCCTTAAAAAAAAAAAAAAAAGAAAAAGTCCCTTTAAACGGGGGGGCCGTTTATTAAAATCCCTTCTGTTATTTGATCTTTGTCTTAGGAACACCAGGTCTCACCTGCTGCTGTACCTGGCGCTCTTTGGGATCATTTTGGGCAGGTTTTATACCATTAGATGTTTATTTATACCTCCAGCAGACACAGCACAATATTTTTGTACCTATTCATGAAGGAAAACACGTCCCTAGAGATGACAAAAGTCATCTCCCTAAAATAAAATAAAAAAAAAATCAGGCAGCTGCTCTGGGGCTGCCTGACATCTGAAATAGTATCTTTTTTTATTATTATTATTTTGCTTGTGTTTTCTTTTTGCTGAATTATGACATCATTTTGTGGAAGCCTGAACTGCAAAAATGCTGCAGAGACCCAGACAGCACCACGGGAGCACGGTCCTGATCCAGGGCTTAGCTGGGTCAGCCCGTGAGAAGCTGATTACGGGATTGGGCATAAAGCTGTATTTTCTTATAGCAAAGGGAGAGGCGGAACAATATCATTTGTGGGATTCTTTTCCCAGTTAAAGTGGCTGCCAGGATTTTCACTCCGAGGCCAGTGATTTTCGGGGGGTTGTTTGCATGTAAATATGGCTGAGGGAGGGGAGGAAAATTATTTTATTCCACTTTCAGGACTTTGCCCGTCCTGAGACATCCTTGAACAAATTCCTTGTGCGTAGGATCCGTTCAAATCAACCTCCCAAAGCATAACAGTGTATGTAGGTCCTTGGGGAATTGGGGCTGTATTTGGGATTTTCTACATTCCATGGGCAAACTGTAAACCATCCAGATACCTTGTTATTTTTTTTCTTATTCCCTCATGTTAAATAATTTAGATTTTTAGGAAGATCCATGCGAAGGGGTTGGAGCTTGCGCTGGGGTCCCCTCACTCCACTTGGGTCCCATCACTCTTTACTCTCATTTTACAGAATCACGGGATAGTTTGGATTGGAAGGGACCTTAAATTCCATCCGGTTCCAACCTCCCCTGCCACAGGCAGGGAAATTTTAATTTCCAATGAATATTTCCTCATGAGATTCCTCACCCGCAACCACCTCAAAATCCCCCCAAAGGCTCGTCCAAGGCTCCCATCACACTTGATCAGGTCAATAATACACAAACTAAGAAGGATTTGCACTCGAGACAGTAACAGCTTCTCAAGAGCCATTACAGTGTAGTGGCTTTCAGAGAGAAATCCCTTTTAAGAAATGCCAAAATCTGGAGTAACGTGATAGTCTGTGAGGCTTTAGGGTCTTTCTAGTAAACATAACATTATATGTACTTATGAGCTGGTAAAAATCAGAAGGGAGGGGTTTAAAGTGCTTTTTATATTTGCTATATGAACTCCATGGCAAGGCAGAGAGGGAGAGAAATTTATAGTTGAAAATAAGCCCAAATTGTTGTCTGCCTGATCTTGCAGCATAATAAATACAACACGGGGACTGCAGGCAGTCAAAGCAAAGACCCATAAAGCCCATGTTGCAACCTGTACTTCCTCATCAGTGCTAAGTGATGACTTGATTTAGCTAATGACTACATTAAATTATTTAGAAAGATTGGGTCGTATTTGTATGAGATGTAAAAAAAATGCCTCATGGTTTAAGCGACATGAAAAACGTGGAGGGGCTGTTCTTGCTTTGCAGTGGTTGTGTGAGTCTGTGTTCCTGTACATACAATGTACAAGGATATAAATAAGATGGGAAATATCATAAAGCATAATATCTGTATGATACTTATCAGTTTTGTTGGCTGTTTTTCCCAAACTGAGCAATAACAAATTGTCATCAAACACATAACATAGTGTGATAGTCTATTCCAATGACGTTAAAAACTATTTACTGATTAATCATAGTAAGCTGATGCTGAATTGAGTAATTTCTTAATAAACAGGATTTGTTCAAAACCAGAAGGCATCTCCAACATCCCTGAAGTGCAGATGATTTCTGTTTTTCGGCCCTCAGCAGTATTTCTAGAGGAGAAATACCTCAAACCGCTGCACAGAGCTCTGTTTTAAATGCAGGGGACCGCAGGTCAACCTCCCAATTTCAATAAAGGGCAGGAATACATTCATAAAGGAAGAACTTTCCTTACTCCAGCACTGCTGCAGTTTTCCTGGGAAAGGCTGATGTTCTGCAAAGGCCGTTTCTGCCCCCCGGTGGTGGCACCAAACCAGTGCTCCAGCTCCAAAACCGGCCGGGCGGGAAGGGAAGGCTTCGGATGTGTCATTTATTTCTGTTGTATCTGGGCTGTCTGCAGGTCACTGGTTCATGGGGTTTTTTGGGGGGCAGAGGGACTTTTCACAAAGAGACCAGAGTGACAGGACAAGAGGGAATAGCTTCAAAATGACAGAGGAATGGGTCAGATTGGATATAAGGAAGAAATTCTCCCCTGTGAGGGTGGTGAGGTGCTGGCACAGGTTTTCCAGAGAAGCTGTGGCTGTCCCATCCTTGGAAGTGTTCAAGGCCAGGTTGGACGGGACTTGGAGCAACCTGGTCTAGTGGAAGGTGTCCCTGCCCATGGCATAGGGTTTGGAACCAGGTGATCTTTAAGGTCCCTTGCAACCCAAACCATTCTATGATTCTGTGATTCACTGGTGTGACTGGTTTGCTGCACCCCTCTGTGGTGTGAGCACTGCAACTGCCTTTGCTCTGCTGCCTTGAATCCACTGTCATCCTGGTCCTCACCCTTTTTATTTTATCCTATCACTTGTTGCTCATCCAGGTACACATTTCCTCAGAGTCTGGCTGGGGGTAGCTTAATTTTGGGGATGGAAGAGGGTTGGGAATCACTTTGTTACCACAGTTTGGCCTTTGCAAATATTTAGGCTCATTCTCAGCTCCCCTCCGAGCCTGGAGCTGACCTGTCCTCATCCTGGGCCACAGCAGCTCCCTGGGATATTCCAGGTGAGCAGAGCTACATCATGCTGGGAAAACCTCTGTGACTACAGCAAGCAGTGGCAAAGCTTTGAAATGGACTCAGGATTATTTCTGCAAATTGCTAGGGAATCACTTTGGCACTGGCAGGACTTCTCCAAGGTTTCTTCCAGTTTTCAGAAGAATTCTCAAGACTCAGGAGTGCAGTATTATGTACCTTTCACCTCTAAATCTCACTAAAAATGCAATAGCAAGCATGAGCTATGATTTTTGTCTCCTTTTTTCTATTTATTGGCAGAAAAAGCGTGTCCATGCTTAACCCTGAACTTAACTGGAAGGCAGTAGAATCCAGGTCAGGCATCATCGTATTTATTGACACCAGAGGGTGAGCTGAGATTGCAGACTGAGCAATTAGAAAAATAACACTTCACACGGCTGAAACAGACACAGAGAGAACAAGCAGCATGAAATAACATCAATCCATTCCCGCAAAACCACTCTTCAAATCTCTGCTCTCCCAGCCGCCGCCCCGACGCATCGATTTTGCTCCTCAGCCCCGTTTGTCCAAGGAATTGCCTGGAGAACAACCGGTGCCAGAGGTAGGGAGTGTTATTGTCCGACCAATTTGAGAGGAGAATCAGGGGAATAAGCCATCTCCAGACATTTCTTCACCTTCTCAACAGGTGCACGGATCCGTTTCTGCGGCCGAAGGGAGCCGCTTTCCTGCATGAAACCGTAGATCCGCAGGCGGGCTCCCGGTGGCACTTCCAATTCAATTAACTTACTCACTGGAACTCCTGGAGAAACCGAATATGACGGGAACAAGAGGAGAAGCTGGGCCAAATTAATAGGACGAGATCCTTTTACAGCCTGGCCAGCAATCCTGAGCAGCAGCCCTGAAAAGCAAATTGGAACAAGCAAATTGCTGTTGAAAAATTCTTTCAGCACTCGGCTGTTGCTACTCAGCCGGTCACTGCCGGGAGTCAGAGGTTGAAAAATCCCGGGGATGGTGCTGACAATGGGGGCATTATTATGGCAAACATTTACATTTTATTTATTGGAGTGTTGGAGGTAGATTAGTCTCATCTCCAGCCTCTCAGGAGGGAAGAGTAGTGGAAACAAGTGTTTTATTGTGGGGGGGAAAAAAAGCAATAAAATCATATTTCCCGCTCCCAGGCTAATGAAAAGGAAACTCAGATTTTGAAGATTGCCCTCAGGAGAAAGCTTTTGTCCCCCAGGACCCCTTTTAAGGAAAAAGCACATTATGGGGGATTTTTCGTGATTCTAAATCAAGTTTTCTTGAAAAATAATGTCATTTTATGCAGAATGGATCACTTGGCATGTGCTTCCTGCAAAAGTCCTGCTGACCACCTTCATGGATATCAGGGTAAAATCCATTCAAAGTGTCCATGTCCAATCAAAGCTTGACAGAGGTGCAAATTTGTGTGTGGGTATTGTTTAGTTTTGATCATAGGTGATCATACATGCTTGTTAGCTTGCAAAAAGAATAATTGCACATTCATTGCTGCAATTTCCACTGAACCTTTTGACTCTCAGTAAGCAGTGGAGAAGGAGAAGGAGGGGAAACTGTGCTGGGGCAGTGGAGAAGAGCAAGGAAGTCATATGCACGTCACGAGACTTCCCTCTTCCAACTTATGTCACAGCTTTTATTTAAATAAAGCACTGAAGAACCTGTAGGATAAAATGTTGGGGGAAGGAGAAGGGGAGCACGCCCAGCTGGGAGCCAAGTGAATAGTTTCAACTGGAAGAACAACCAGAGTGATTAAGCTGCAAGTGCCTCTCTCGTGGCAGTGCTGGCTCCGATGCAGCAGGTCCCACACCAGCACTGGTGTTTCTGAGGAGACCTGAGATGTCCAAGCAGGGAGCACCATCCCCAGGACTCTGCCCTAGAAATCTTGGGATAGCTGCTGTAGAGGGACAATTCCCATTGCCGCCCTCCTCCTGGGCTCTTGTGTGACAGGCACACGGCAGAGATCAGGTCTGGTGTTGATGTTTTTCACAGTTAATGGCCTCCAATCCAGCTCTGTCCTTGTCAATTATTTGGGAAAGCTAAGCCCCAAATCCCTTCGCTCTCTCCTGCCGCTCGTGCCTGCTGGTCCATGGACAAGAGCCGAGGGAGCGCTTGTTCACACAGAGAATTTTCCAATTTTTCTGGAGTTTCCTTCTCTTCTCCTTGATATCTGGGGGCAGAGCAGCAGGAAAGACAAGGGAAAGGGCATCAGCCAGTCCTTAATCCTTAGGTCAGGAAAGTGCTGGTCTGAGTCCCAAGCTCAGCCCAGACCCCAGGGGTAGGATTTCTGTAGGTAGGATTTTGGCCACCTCTTTCCCTAAAAGGGACAAGAGCATTTTGTGGGTGATCTTTTGGCTGTGCATCCCAAACAGGATCACTCCACAACATCTCTCCTGCCCCACATTCTAGAAGCATCAGGAAAGTCCCAAAGTAACCCAGCAAGGTGCCTCCTGCAGCAAACACACGAGTGTTCACTCTGGTTCTTCCCGGGAAACAAGCACTAAGAATGAGCCACGTCAACTCCAACTCATGCTGAGAGGTTGATGTCACACTCATCCAGCCTTTGGGTGATGGCCATGGTCCATCTTGATCTCCAAAACTGCACCAGATTGGGCTGCAATGAGACCCCTCTGGCCAGCAAAGCTACTGCTGCAAAACTCACGTACCTACAAGGAGTTGTTGCTTTGTTTTCCTCCTGGTGATTCAAAACTGGCATGAAACATCATTTCTGTCACTTCCCTTCCATGTTCCCTCTTCCCCTCCCGTGTCTGGGAGATGATGCAGCCCCAAAGCCAGGACCAGCTTTGCTTCATGTCGGGCACAACACTGCCATCGAATTTCACAAAAACACAACCAAACAACTTGCTCAAGCAAAAATCTACAGGTGCTCTTCTCAGTGCCCAGATAAATTGGATTCTGAAGGAAGATTTGGAGCGTCCCTATGCAGTAAGAAAGGATGTATAGAGAGGAAGAACCCCTGGTTTTCTTTTGCTAAAGTATGGTCCTGTATGGAACAACATGACCTCACTGGAGACAGACTCTTCATCAGGAACTGTGGTGATGGGACAGGGAGTAATGGGTTCAAACTGAAAAAGGGGAAATTTAAGAGGATATACGGAAGAAATTCTTCCCTGTTAGGATGGGGAGGCCCTGGCACAGGTTTCCCAGGGAAGCTGTGGCTCCCCATCCCTGGAAGTGCTCCAGGACAAGTTGGAAGGGCTTGGAGCAACAGGATCTAGCAGCAGGTGTCCCTGCCCATGGAAGGGTGTGGAACAGGATGATCTTTAAGGTCCCTTCTATCCCAAATCATTCTATGATTCTGTGTGTCTAGAACTGAGGCAGAATTAGCAATAAAACTCTCTTTATCCACAGAGAAGGGCTGTAGGTTCCCTTTACACACCCGTGTAAACCTAGAGCAACCCAGCAGCCTGAGTACTTGGCCTCCTGACACCTGGTCCGAAGAGTAAGCCCAGTGTATTAAATATTTTTGCACCTTTTTAATTCCGGTGGCTTTATTTCAAACATTCAGTATTTTCTATCATTTTATGTTTCAACTTATTTTTAGCCTCTTTTTTTTTTTTTCACTATCAAATGTACTGAAGCTGACATAATTATCGCTCTGACTTCCCCAAAGGCATGTATTTACCTACTTGTTAAAAGGCTTTTTCCATGCTGCCATGCTGTTGCTGTGACAAGATGACTTTGAAGGCACAGTAGGTAAAATAATATTGTATATTGCACAGCAACCCCAACAACGGAATGTTAATTTAACCAATAAAGTAACCACATCGTAATTATAATAATCACTATTCCTTATCTCTTAACAGGGCTAAAAGTGGAATTCAGATTTGCCATGTAGTGCCTGTCAGCTCTGAAATTACTACACAAATCACTCAGAGCAGTGAAGTTTTTAGCCCCACTGCCTCTAACTCATGGAAAGTGAGGAAAGGATTCTCTTGGAGGAGTCCAAAAGGGTCTCATTTTCCTCCTCCAGCTCCCTCCTACTCCAGCTTCCCATCCTGCTATGATTTTCCCTGTCAGAGAATGGAATATTTGGATGGGTCTTTGAGATTTTTCCACATTAGTGCTTCTCCAGCTGCTGACAATGAATCTCTCTGCTCTGTGGTACTGGGAGATGAGCAACAGAGCTTTCTCTAAAGGCACCCAAATTCAAGGGATTAACCCTGAGGAGCAGGTGAAGGGGCAACATCATCACCCACAGAGAAGGAGGAGCTCTTAGTTTGGCCAAGACCAGCTGATTCCACAGGTTGGACCAACACTTCCCCATGTTCTGTGCTGTGCCATGGTCATCCTCACCATCCAGAGAGAGCCAAATCCAAGGAATGCCTGGCTCTGACCTCTTTTACAGGTCAAATCAAAAATGAGGTTCAAGAGCAGCTGTGCTCAGGCAGGTTGCACCCTGGTGGCAAGTCATCCAGGGGCTCTGCTGGGACACCCTCTCTGAGCAGGTAATTAGGATTTAGCTGTCATTCCTTTGTGCTTCTAAACCTCTCTGCTGGCTTTGAAGCTCCCATCCTGCTTCTCGTTCCCAATGTCACATAAATAAATGGATGCCAAGTTCTCTTTTACACTCAGAAATGAGTTACCAAAAATACAGTAAATCTGTAGCAGTGATGGACGTCTCAGAAGGCAGAGAACTTACAGTGGGAAAGAAAGGGAAAGAGAGGGATGGAGAGCCTTTTTGTGTTTGTAGGCACGGCAAAAACTTGTGACAATGCTGCAAAAACTGCTTTTGCCCTTCTGCTGAGCAGCAAGTTACAAAAGCTGTGGTTCAGTGTAGCTTAGGGGAGGATGATCTAAAGCTGTACAAGGGAATTAGCATGGCTTAATCCATGGCTACTCCCCAAAATGGCAAGGCAGCAGCCATCTCAGGGTGGTTATCTCAGCCCCAGTGAGGAAGGGGCTGGCTCTGCAGATCCCACTGCTTGGACTGGCAGTGAAAGAGGAATTGCCCCCAGCCTGTGCCCAGGGTCCCAAACAGGGTATGGGGAGACCCACAGGCAGAGTCCAGGGATCCAGAGACTGGGCTGTGCTTCGGAACCGTGTCCAGCTCAAGCACAAGGGGCTGATTTTCCTGCCTGTACAGCTCCTTCCATGGCAGACACAGGAATGGTTCAGCTGACTCCCCCAGCAGGGGCCAGCTCAAAAAGCCTGTGCTGGGCAAGTGCCATAAACCTTCTTGGGATGTGGGGCAAGACCTTTAATGCACCTAGTCCTGAGCAGACTGAAAAGGAGGCAGCTACAGGACCCCATAGATCTGACAACACAGGGGACTAATTCCTGCTCCGGGAAGTGGCTTCCAGACCAAAGGTGCCCGGAGTCCTACCAGCCAGGAACCCCTGTGGTAAAGGGGTGCTTGTTGTTCCCCTGAGGGGGAGGATCTGTAAGTGATCCCAAGGAGGTCTTGACATCCTCCTCAGAGGGGCTTTTTGAGGATAATTATGTTACAGCCTGAGTGGTGTTGAGATACTCGAACACCACGAGTCTGTGTGAGGTCTGAAAACAGGTTTTTCCCTTCTCACATTTTATGGGATGTGGAAATAAAGCCAATCTCCATCCCAGGCCAAATCCCCCAGCCAGATGCCAATCTGGCTGCTGACTGTGATCCTCAAGCTAATATCAACTTGTCACAGAGGCAACAGCAGAAATGAAGAATGTGAAGAGTGGGCCTGGGTCCACGCTGGGGAAGGGTTTACATTTTATCCCAGGATTTTTAGTGTGAAAATTGATCTATGGCTTTGCAACACACCATTAGACAACAGAATACTTAGTGGGCAGGTTTTCAGGATACCATAGTTCTTCCCCTTGCCTTAAAAAGTCTTGGAAACAGAAATATTTGGGGAGAAAATGGAAAATATTGGGCTGCACTGACCAAATCACCCCATGAAAAATGAAGCAGCTCTTGGTGCAGCCTATGGGTGCTGCCAGTCAGGGTTCAAGTTGTGCTTTTGTCAATATTAATCCAGCAAGATATTTCCTATATTTCCCACTGCTGCTCCCAGAGTTGATCTTTCTCCTCCTCTGGGGATGTCACAGGGGCTGGACACCAGAGAATTCCCTGCATGAATCCATCCTTTCCTCCAGCTAACGAGGAAATGTAGCAGCAACTCTTTCCTCTGTGTTAAATAGAGGGGGTTTAACCCAGCTCCACACAGCTTTCTGTCACCCCAGCGCTCCCAAGAGCATTTAACTCCAAATCTGTGCCACACGGGGCATTTCCCAGGTGTCAGTGGTGAGAAACCTTCATTGTCACCTGCAAATGCCACATTGTACGTTCTGGGGACTAATGGTGAGAAAATGTGACCGTGCCTCTTTTTAATTTCCTCATCAGATTAGAGGCATGCACCTCGTAGGGGTTAATTGTCAGAAAGTTTAATTGTTACCCTATGACTCCTGCTTCCCTCGTGTGTTAGTGGCACACAGGCAGGGCTAATAGTGAGAAAATTTGACTGCAGCTCCACCACACTCTCTTCATTAGGCTAATGGAACATTTTCCTCTCATTTTCTCCCCAGGGTAGCTGTAGGAGTGCTACCTTATAATTGTTACTCTTACTGTAATTGGCAGTAGTAGGAGGATGTATAATCTCATTGTCTTTCCTGTGCAGTGGTAGGTTTATTTATGACCTATTGACAATTCCCAGCCAGCAGCTGGAGCACAGTGAGTGTTGCATTAGCCTTTCCCCCCAGCAAAGGGGAGACAACACAAAGGCTGTGATTAACTAGAAAGAACATGAACCCAAGATGTCCCACAGGACCAAATATTAACATCAATAACGGCAAACAAAGGCGCTGCTGACCCTGAAGACACTTTGGGATCTCATTCCCAGGAGTCAGAACCAACCTTTGTGGATTCTCATGGTTGTTGGAATGTCTCATTTCACCATAAAACGGTGTTAAATTCATCTTCAGAGCTGCATCAGCACATTAACACCAAAAATGGACGAGGCTGTCTTTGTGCAGATGTCACACTACCTTCCACCATAGCTGGGTGAGAAAATAAGGTGTTGATTCATCAAAGCCTGTAAGTCAGGTGGGATATTCCAGCCCCACCCAGCAAAGCACTTCAAGTTGTGCCTAAATTTCAGTTTGCTAAACTGGTTCCTTAAATCCCACTGAACCTTCCTCCCAAACTGGACTGCTGGGATCCAGAAGCAACTTGTGGGTCAGAGCTGCTGTTGCCAGGTGGCTCAAAGATGCAGCTTTCCAGTGTGTGACACCCTGCAAACAGCTATTTCCATCAGAGGCTGTCAGAAACCTTATTTGTGTCCCTATGTCCCTCCTACTCAGCACCTGCTGCTCCTCTTCTCCCTTGCTCCAGAGGAAAACTCTTTGCATTTACTCACAGACCAGCAACAGCCTCACACCTGTAAAAAAGCTGTGGTCAGTGCAAGCTGTGAAGATCTCCAGGCTGGAGGAGCATCCTCCTGCAACAGCCTGTGGACAGGAACTTATCCAGTGATCCCAGGAGAGCCAGGAGCAGGCCCTGAGCCAGTGTTACAGGAGCATTGGGTTATCCTGCTGCTCCAAGGCCACCTGGGGTGAAGAAAATAAATAAAGGTAAGTTGGGGTGTAAGTCAGGCAGGATCAGAGCTGGAATGAAGCTCATGCAGACCCCTACCATCATGTTTTTTCAGTGGTGAAATGATGCTCTTTTTTCCACCTCTCATCCTCAAGGCTGAGGCAATCAAAGCAACATCTGGAAAATCCCCATGTCTCCAAAATAGGGAGCACATGAAAAGCAAATCCCTCTCCTCCACACTGCTGCCTTTATTTATTTATTTTC
>VYXB01003408.1:54199-74878 GCA_013397135.1 Pachyramphus minor | reverse complement strand
AAAAAAAAAAAAAGAAATCATATAAATTAATAGGGGGAAAAAAGAGAGGGAAATAAAGAAAAAATACTGACTTGGATTCACTGGCAAAGCTAAAACAAAAGAAAGAGGGAGGGAACCACAAGAAGTTTGCATCCTGATTCTGCATTCTTGTTTATGCCAAAGGTCCTGCTCAGCTCTACAGTGCTGAGCCAGGTCTGCCTGTGCTCCCATCTCTTCCCAGCCCAGGAAAAGCAGGTTCAGAGCTGGCCAAGGGCATTTCAGAGCAGGCAGGATTTTGTCTCACAAAGGAATTTGCCAGCTACGCCCCAGAACATGACCCAGGTAATGAGCTTTGTCATTTCCCACGTCGCGTGCAGGAGCTATTTTGGGAGCCAAACCAGCTTTTCCCCACTGCTGAAATGCTTTGAACTCGGAGGGTTTGTCTCAGGGATGCCTCTGACAACGAGAGCCGTAACACCCACCGTGACATATCTAGCACAGTTTGTGCAGGAGGCTTTCCCAAGAAAGGCTGGGATTTTCAGAGGGGACATAGTATATTTGGATAGGGTAGGACATCCAGGCTCCCCAGGGAAGTGGTTGTGGCACCAAGCCTGACAGGGTGCAAGAGGTGTTTGAACATGGCACATGGTTGGATTCTTGGGGTTGTCCTGTGCAGGGCCAGGAGTTGGACTCGATGATCTTTGTGGGTCCCTTCCAGCTCAGGATATTCAGTGATTCCATGATCCTGCCCATCCAAAGGCAGAGATGCTGGGGTCGGGGTTGCCCGTGCTTGATTGGAGCCTGGTGGGAAACCCAAGCATGTAGATGTTCTGCAGGAGCAGGAGTCTGGAATGTCCCATTGGATCAGAAAACCTGGGAGGCCCCACGGTGGCTCTGGGGAGTTGTATCCTGAAAATAAAGTTTTCAAAGAGAAATGGGCCTGTGGCCCATCCAGGAGGAGGTGGACACAGAGCCCGGGGTCTTTCCAAACTTACTCCTGAGCTCTGTGTACCCCAACACAGGGAACACCCTCCCATATTTCTTAAACCCCACCATGGGTCCCACTCCTTGCTCCCAGTCCGTGCCCAGGCCCCAAAGCCTGACTGCTTTTCCTTCCCACTGCTGTCCAGGGGTTCAGTCATAGAATCAGAGGATGGTTTGGGTTGGAATGGATCTCACCCCGTGCCATGGACAGGGACACCTTCCACTATCCCAGGTTGCTCCAAACACTGTCCAGCCTGGCCTTGGACACTTCCAGGGATGGGGTGGCACAGCTTCTCTGGGCAACCTGTGCCAGTCCTCCCAGCCTGAGTCTAACTGGATGCCTGTGGAAGTTTTGCTTGCTCAAGAGGGAAAACCAGCCCTTATCAGCCCAGGATCAGCCCCTGCCCATGGCAGCACACAGGTATTGATGGACAGGATGGATTTTCAGTTTTGGAAGGGTGGTTTTGCTTATCTTTCACTGCACACAGAGGAGCTTATTAAAGCAAAGTAGGTCAGGCACATGATATAACAGTATGATCTGTGTAAAAGGCACTGGGAGGTGTTCATTGTGCTGAGACACTCCACTCCTGACAGATTTATTCCTCTTCATACAAAAAGACTCGACCAGAGCCAAATCTCCCCAATAAAGACAGGAACAAGCTCCCCACTAACTTCTGTAAGACCAAAATTCCAGCATCATTCACTGGGTTCTGCAGAGAATATTTAAAGCAGTGCAGAAAAAGAATTACTGTCTCTGGGAAGTATGGAAAAAAACAAGACTAGTCAAATAAATAGAAAATGAAAACTAGAGTGTGGTGCTGACTCAAAAAGGAGGATGAGTTTACTTATCCAGGCTGTAACAGTTCATGTCATCATTGAACATAATCACAGAAACCTGGAGTGGTTTGGGTCAGAAGGGACCTTAAAGACCATCTCATTCCAACCCCCTGCTGTGGGCAGAGACACCTTCCACTATGCCAGGTTGCTCCAAGCCCCATCCAACCTGGCCTGGAACACTTCCACAACACTTGTTGCTCTGCCAGGCCCAGCCCAGCAAACCTGAGGTGAGCCAGATGATCATGTGTTTGAGACTCACAGGAGTTTAAAAAAAAAAAATCCCAACACTTTTACAGACTCCTGAATCCAGGAAAAATTATTTTGCAGTACATGGGACTTGCCTGCAGTGCAGCTGGGCCTCATTCTTCCTGGCACAGCTGCAGGGATGTGAGCAGCCACATCTGTACCCTCAACCAGCTGAAAACAAACCAGGTTTTCTCCTCCTTTATTCCCAGCTTCATCCTCTCCCTGACCTGGCTGGCCACAGCATGGATGCTGATACAAGCCTGCAGGCTGGATATGGCTCAGGACTTCATGTCACCTCCTAGATAGAAGATTATTGTCATTTAGGTATTAGAGAACACTGACTTCTCACTGGTGGGCAGCTGGAAGTGGTACCCCCTTCAACCTGTGTCAGATCCAGCAGAAGATTCCTGCCTTGGGCTGGTGGAGATAATCTCCCTCTCCCCAGTGACACCCACCATCCAACGTTATCAAATCCAGCTGGTTTGCGTGACTGGCTCGTGCTCAATCAGCAGCTTATTTAGAAAAGTCAGTTTGCTAATTGAGAAAAAGTTTAATGAATTTTTTGGTGTCTGAAAAAAAAAAAAAAGTAGTGATTACTTTATATCACCAATGTGCTCATTTGAAAAATTCATTACATTTATGTATTGTGTTTTCATGTAAATACCTCAGCCAAAATGTATTAGCAAAGAATACAATATTATGGTTCATGGTTCATGTGGTATCTGAAAGGAATAATTGTATAACTAATCAGTGAAAACAAAGTAAATGTTCCTCTTGAGCTTGTACAATAAAAAACTGAATTAAAACTAGTCAGGCTCAAAAATGCAAATATGTCAGGTTTGCCATCAGCAAGAAAATAAAAAATTAATGTTTAGAAACCCAGCTGCAGTACAGGGGGTTCAGCTCTGAGACCCCCAACTTAAGAAGGACGTGGATCTGCTGGATTGAGTCCAGAGGAGACCACAAAGATGCTCTGAGGGCTGGAGCACCTCTGCCGTGGAGACAGGTTGGGAGAGCTGGAAGCATTCAGTCTGGAGCAGAGAAGGTTCTGAGGAGACCTTAGAGTCCCTTCCAGTGCCTAAAGGGGCTCCAAGGGAGCTGGAGAGGGACCTTGGACAAGGTCCTGGAGGGACAGGACAAGGGGGAATGGCCTCACACTGACAGAGGGCAGGGTTAGATTGGATATTGGGAAAGAAATTCTTGACTGTGAGGGTGGGGAGGCCCTGGCACAGGTTGCCCAGAGAAGCTGTGGCTGCCCCAACCCTGGGAGTGTTCAAAGCGAGGGGGACAGGGCTTGGAGCAACCTGGGTTACTGGAAGGTGTCCCTGCCCATGGCAGGAGGTTGGAACTTAATTGTCTTTAAGGTCCCTTCCAACCCAAACCGTTCCAAGGATTCTATGATGATCCAGGGTCTCTGGGATTTTCTGACAGGACCATGACGAGGCACCAGTCCAGTGTTTATTCAAACCACTTCCCTGTAACACCATCCTACAGCCTCACCAAACAGTTCAGGGCTTGTTTGGATTTGGGCAGTTTATTTTTTGGGGGTGATTTTTAAATGCAACTTTCTCTCCGGTGTCAGGGTAGAATAGAAACAAGGTGATCCAGGGAAGCAACCCCAGGATCTCTCAGAGAACAACATGCTGTAGAAGTAAACATCTTAATATATCCAAAGCAGACAACTGATGATGGCCTTTGTAATTCAGCAACAATCCTAAGAGGGAAGAGCTGGGGAGGAGACTCCAGCTAGAGCTGCAATCACGATGATCAGTTCTAAAATGGAGCAGAGCCAAGGGGAACCCAGATTTTCCTTCTGATCTGGGTGCTACTCCGACAGCATCTCCCATGAGCAGTGG
The DNA here is from genome assembly GCA_013397135.1 of Pachyramphus minor. Classification (NCBI taxonomy): domain Eukaryota; kingdom Metazoa; phylum Chordata; class Aves; order Passeriformes; family Tyrannidae; genus Pachyramphus; species Pachyramphus minor. Next base: position 70,976 of record VYXB01003408.1, on the reverse strand, counting down.
GACTCAGTGATTCTCTTGTTCCCATGTGATAATCACGCCAGAAATGCCTATGGCACCAGAGCAGGACAATCTGTCCTGTTACCTGCACAAGTCCAAGCCCGGGAAGGAGTGGGGAAGCAAGGGAAAGGTTTGGGAAGGATGTGAGTTTCCTGCTAAGAGCACAGCAGAGCTATGCCCAGCACTGGCACATTCCCCAATGGCCATTCCTTGGGGAAGAGTCAGTGCAGCTCCCTTCCAAACCCTCCTGTAAAATCCAGACAGGAAGCAACCAGCAGTTCCTCTGAGTGGGAATACCAATGAATTAAAGGCCGGAAAGTCCCAAGTATTTCCCATTCATACACCTCTTTTCACGTATTTATGTAGCTCAGACTGGCAGCAGGAGACAGCTTTTCTCATGGATCTCACAGGCATCCCTGTCCTTGCACAAGCTGCTCTGAATGCCACAAATCAGAGCCATATTGAGATGATTTTGGGGAAGCAGAGAGGCTGGATCAGCAGCACAGCCCATGTAGTTGGTACAGAAGGGCCACAGTGTTTTTCACATGCTGGGGAGATGCTGCAAGTAGGTCATAAGGAGAGAACAAACCAAGGGGAATCCTCCTGACCCTGGGCACCCCAAAAATAGGGGAAAAGGAAGTTTTGCTCAGACTATGAAGAACTCAGTGGGGTCACTGATGCTGTGCCTCTGATGGACCCCTGGACCTCAGACAATGCACAGTGTGGGGCCTCCTGGATGAGACCTGCATGTCCTGACAGCAAAGGGGAAAAAAAAAGAAAAAAAAGGAAAAGAAAACACAAAAATTCACTTTCAGCCCCACTTTGTGACTTTCTGATTTTCACAGCCGAGTGCCAACACCTTTTCCCTCACTCAGGCAGTAACAGGGCTGATGGGTTTCACCCAGGCTGCCAGCAAAGAAGGTTTTGCTGCTCCTTCAGCAAAACTCCAAGCAGCAGAGTCTGAGGAGATCCAGCACCACCAGCCAACTGCCAAGGCTGCAGGGGATGAGGTGGAGTGTATCCAAAGCTCATCACCTGGGGAGGATGAGAAGGCAGTTCCCAGGATAAATAAAGGCCTGTTCCCAGGATAAATGAAGTCATACAGGATGCAAGTGGAGTGACAAGAATCCCAATCCTTTTAATAGAGTGGGGATCCCAAGCCCCCACCCCTCAGAGCAGCAGCTGGGGTGTCCCTGTTCCCAGAGCCAGGCTGATCCCTGCAGAAGGAATAATATCCCCAGTGCTAAGTTGTTAACTGCCTCAGACACACACCGTGCTCTGAGCCAAGGCTGGATAAAAGCACTCAGGCAGGCTTTTAAAGCATTTTGGGGGTTACCACAACCGCCTGGATCATTATGGATGCAGTGGCTGGGATGTACCAGCTGGTGCCTTCTCGGTGGGGCAGGACAAGCCACAAAGCCCCTCCGGCTCCTCGGAGCTGGTGGGTGCAGAAGTGGCCTCGTGCAAGTGTGCACTAGCTCTGTCTAACCACAAGAGTGTGCCTGGACCACAGTTTTGGGAAAATGAGAGTGTTTTGCTATGATGGTGTTAAAACCTCTCCTCCTCTGCCAGAGAAGGGTCCTGGCTCTGCCCTCCGACCCACACAGGACTTCTCTCTCTTTTAAGGACCAAACATGATCCTTGGCTGGAGAGAAGAACTAGGATTTTGGAGCAGGCACTGTGTTTTGTTAAAAGTCTGGGGAGGGGTTTTCTGCTTCAAGGATATTTTTATTTCCAGTCATATAGCACTGGGCATCAGGAATGTTCTTTAAAGCTGAACATTCTGGAGATGAGTCCCTGCATCACCAGGGCGAGGCTCTTACCAACATTTAAGGGGTTTCCCAACTTCCCACTTCATTTTTGATAGTGCTGAGTTAATTGTTAGACTTGGTGATCTTAGAGGTCTTTTTCAACCTTAGTGATTCTATATTTTCGTGTTCTGAGCTGGTTGCTTGGGTTCTTTATTCTGTATAGGCATTTCTAGGATAAGATTCATCTGAACTGCTTCAGACAGTGACTGGAGGATGAGCAAGGACTGCAAGATTTAAAAGTGTGTTTTGGTCCACACAAAGGCAGTCAAGGGTGTCTAGTTCAGCTCTGAGTGTCAGCGTTTGTAGACATTGTGTTTGGTCAGCAAATCTCACCTCCACTCTCTGGATATGATACTTTTTGTTTGTGTGACACTTCGGGGTAAAGTATCACCTGTGGGGTTATTTCAGGAGAAGCCAAAATTATTTGAAAATTCATTCCTGCTGTTTGAGACCTGCTTTCACAGAATCACAGAATCATTTAGGTTGGAAAAGACCTCCAAGATCGAGTCACACCTTTGACCAAACAACCCCTTGTCAACTAGGTCTGAGCACTTAGTGCCACATCCAGTCATTAATTGAAAGCCTCCAGGGATGGTAACTCCACCACTTCCCTGTGGTGGCACTGGAACAGGGAACAGGGCAGCCTGTTCCAATGGTTGACAATACTTTCAGTGAAGAAATTCCTTCTGGTATCCAACCTGAACCTTCTCTGTTGAAGCTTGAGGCCATTTCCTCTTGCCCTGTCCCTTACTCCATGGGAGAAGAACCTAACGGCCCCTCCCCATTCCATCCTCCTGTCAGGGAGTTGTAGGGAGTAAGAAGGTCCCCCCTGAGCCTCCTTTTCTCCAGGCTGAGCTCCCCCAGCTCCCTCAGCTGCTTCTCCTCAGACATGTGCTCCAGACCCCTCCCCACTTCTATTTCCTTCTCTGAAGTTACTCCAGCCCCTCAGTGTCTTTCTTACTGTGAGAGACCCAAAACTGACCCCAGGGTTCCAGGTGTCACCTCACCAGTGCCCAGCACAGGGGGACAGTCACTGCCCTGGTCCTGCAGCCACACTGCTGCTGCCACAAGGCAGAATTTCATTGTCTTTCTTGCCCCCCTGGACACACTCTGGCTCATATTCAGCCACTGTCACCAGCACCCCCAGGTCCTTTTCCCCTGGGCCGCTTCCCAGCCCCTCTGCCCCCAGCCTGTGGCACTGCAGGGGGTTGTTGTGACCCAAGGGCAGGACCCAGCACTTGGCCTTGTTCAGCCTCATACTGTTGGTCTTGGTCCATCGATGCAGCCTGTCCAGACCCCCTTGCAGGGCCTATTGAGGGTACAGTGAGTCCACACAGTGAGTCCATGTTCACATCTGTGTGTCGCTCACTTATCTGGCAGTGATTGCTCTGAGTGTGGCTTGATCTCACATCATTTGAGCATCTATTCCGACCGCTTACTGCAAGTGCTCTGTTTTTCCAGCATCCTCTGAATCAGCCCATGCCAGTTACTGCCAAAAGTAGGAGGTGGTGGAGCGGTGAGTCAGTGCTTGTGGCTTCTCCATCCGCACAGATGGGCACCTTCTGCAGCCAACACCAGCTGCAAGGCCCAACACACAGGCAAGAGGGGTTTGTCTGCAGGGGCTTCAGAGCAAAGCTCTGTGCCTTTAAATCCATGGTGCTGTACTTACCAGACCAATAAAAGTGATTGCTGACCTCCACGGGGCTGAGAGCTCTCACAGCACCCAGCCCCACGTGGTGGGCTCACGGCGAGGTCTGGTTTGGAGCCAAGCACTCCCACGTCCGTGGATATCTGGATGGAGCTGTTTGGGAAGCCACTGCAGGAATCAAGCCAAACTGCCAAGTCTTGGGCTTGGTGCAAAGCTGATCTCCCTCCCAGCAAAGGTGATGGGGAAGATGGATTCGGGTTGGCAGTGGCTCCCTGTCATTTTCCATTTGCAAATGAAGACCTAACTCTGCTGGCAGTTGCCATCTGTATCAGCCTACTTGGACATAGCCATTTGTCTGCATGGGATCCAGGCAAAATAAGACAGCCAAGACAAACACTTGGTTCCAAAAGTGCTCACAGCTGACATATTGCTCATCTGAAGGCCAAGGTACCTCCTGGTCCACTGTTTGACCATCCAAAATGGGATTGGTGACCTGCCCTATTTCTCCATTGCTCTTGACATCACCTTTTCTTACACTCCTAGGTGGGAGGTTGGAACGTGTGAGTGTTCACGCTGTAAGAACATGAGAGCAGAGAACATTTTAGAAGCTTCCTGGTTATTTAATCAGCAGTGGTTTCCTGGCTCTCCATCCATCAGGCCTCTCAAATAAACTGATTTTGAATAGCTTCTGTTGTATTAACTCCTCAGAGTTGTTTCTGTGGGTCTTTCATGAAGGGGAGGTGGTTGATGCCCTCTGTATGTGCTCTTCAATGTTTTCTACCTCTATTTTGGGAGCATATTCTGACCAGGCTTTCCAGCTCCAAACTGCCTCTCCCAGCAAAGATGGATTTGGACAATTTTTTTTACCATCACCCTGCTTATATAAAAGTCAAATATTGTATTTTGTTAAGACACAGGTTCTGCCTTAAAATCTCTGCCTTGTATATTATTTGTCTTCTTTTTGTTGGGAATTAAATTCTTGTTTCCATAGAATTATCAACACTGCCACTCAGATTTCTTTCCTGAGAATTTAACAATCATTAGAGTCTATCATTATATATATATATTAATTACTATTTCCATGTTTATTATTTGGTACTTACCAAATAATACAGAATTTCCCTGGAGTTTACCCTACAATCACCAGGACTTGGGATCCATTCTCTTCCCTTGAAACAGATCTTTAGCTTCAACTATCCCATGTAATTCTGTGATGCCAGCAAGATGTGGCACCTCGGAAATTCCTTTATTTTCTGGTCAGCTCCTGAAACCTCCACTAGATCTTCAGGGCACCCTGCTTGATAACCTTTCCAGGGTGAAAAATGACCATTGTTTCTATATTTTCTTTCCTTTTGTCTGACAATCATGAATCCCTGACAAGGTTTCCATCTTACCCCGTGAAAAAGTAGTTTCTCAAAAAAATTATTGCAATAAACCTGCTAAAAAGCTTTCTGCAGTGACTGATCTTCCCCAGTCTCCAATATTCCAAGGATTCCAGTGTAGTAGTGGATGATATGACATCCTTTGCTCCAGAAAGACCTGCCAGTCTGTGGTTTCCAGGGTACTTCTTGCTGCACCCAGCGCTGCCACCGCACTGATCCAGATTGATCCAACCCACACTTACTTTTCATCTTGTCTCCATCGTGGCCAAAGTGAATATCTAGGAAAAGCACAGGAACAGGATGAGCATAAAGTGATGTTTCCTCTGATACTCTCTCTGTCTCCAACAATTTGCCTCTTGGGGAATTTCCTGAGCCAAAGGTGTTTGCAGATAGTTGGATATTTGCACTCAGAGGATGCTTCTCCCTGGTCTTTTGAACCCACATAAACTGTTGTCATTCACAATTCCACTTTATCTATAGCCTTTTGCCATCCTCCTACACATGTATATTTATAAATCTACCCCCTCTGTATCCATAAAGGAACCAGAACTGAGGTTCTCAAGAAGGATTTGTGAGTCATGGATTTACATCGTGACACAACAGCGTTAAAATCTGGTGCCACATTTACCACTTTCCATTCCTCTGGTAAGTCCCACTGTGTCCAGATTTTTTGGTTACATTTCTGATGCTTTTCTTTTTCTTTTTAAAAGATTCAAATTCAAGCAGTTTGACATTTTCTACCCTGAATGTTTCAGAGGATGCTGGAAAGCATCCAGTACCCATTTTATCACTTTACTTTTTGGCCAGATTTCAGTGCAGCCTTTTTTTTTTCCTTTTGCACAGAATTAAAAGATCACACAACAGGTTAGTTTTTCATATGTTATATTGTTTTAAAAGATTAGCTTAATTTAGGCTCCTTTTGTGTTTTCTTTTCACAGACTTTGCAAGCAATATGTTTACTAGCAAGTGAAGACATCATGAATGTATGTGTGTATTAGAGAATAAATGCAGAAATTGCATTTTGAATTCACTGACACCAGCATTCACCCCCTACAACACGGTTTCGAGAGTTAATCATGAGACAAAAACTTGTGAGCCCAAACAAAACATCTTGACTTTCTCATTTCAATTGCTAAATACTCGCCCAGGCTGCATGTGAATGAATTACCCACCCGAAATTATGTGCATAAATTATTTGGCAAACAAGTCTGAGTAATGAACAAATGTGGGTGAATTGCTGTGTTGGGGAAGAGAAAGCGAGGCATGATTCATGCAATCACCCACTCGTTATGGCTGAGTCCCTGGGCTCAAATTAGGCAAAAATCAAGGATCCTAGAGTTCAGCTGGGCTGGGAGGCTGCAGACACAGGGTTTGGGAGCTTCTGTGTGGCTGGGGCTGGTGCCTCCAGCATCCAATACTCATTCATAGCCCTGAAGAACCTGGCCAGTTCTGCTGCAGACATTTGGACACCCCCCTGTGCATGAGGAAATTGCAATTCCTGATCTCACTTCGAAATCACATGTGCCTCTGTGCTGAGTAATAGTCAATACATGGCCTAAGCCAGACTGACTGTTATCTTGTTTAGATTAGATATTGGGAAGAAATTCTTAGCTGTCAGAGTGGTGAGGCCCTGGCACAGGCTGCCCAGAGAAGCTGTGGCTGCCCCATCCCTGGAAGTGTTCCAGGCCGGGTTGAACAGGGCTTGGAGGAACCTGGGCTAGTGGAAAGTGTCCCTGCCCACGACAGGGGGTGGAACTGCATGGTCTGGAAGGTCCCTTCCAACCCACACCGTTCTGTGGTTCCATGATCACATAGGCACAGGTAAAATTCACCTTGTGTCATCTCTGAGTTTCAGTACTTACATTGGATATAGAACATGAAGGCTCACAAGGAGAGCTCCTGCAAACTCTGCTTTTGGCATATCCCACAGGATAAACCCCGACAGGGTCTTGTTGGCAGGAAGGCCTGTCTTCCCGCTTCAGATGGAAAGGGTTGCTCTAAACATCCATCCATAATCTTTGTCCTTATTAAGTGATGGGACAGAGGTAGAAAGGGCTCTTGCTGACACTCCCAGGATGTCAGACTGGACCCTCCTGAAGGCTCCTCCAGTCAACCCAGTGGTGAGTATTGAACCACATGGGATCAACCTTTTTCCTTTCTCTGACACCACGCTGCTGCCTGCAAAACTCTCCCAGTGGATTTAATGAGACTTTGACAACAGGCTTCCCAGTAAATGGGTTATGTTTCAGGATCAATTATCCCATGTTCCATTGCATGATGACTTCCTGCTTTGCCAAGGAGCAAGAGTGACTTATCATTATGCCCATCCACAGGGCAGAATAGCCACTGCCTGAAAATGTGAAAATGATACACAGATTGGACCCAAACCCTGTATTCCCAGTTGGAATTACAGAAGAGGTTTGAGATCTCTACCTCTTGAATAAGGCTGTCTTCTAAACACTTCTTTAACACATGTTCTTTCTCCATGCAGAATTATTGGTCACCTGGATTTCGAGGTTTGTACGGGATATCTGGAAACCTTTTTCTTGCTGAAAGATCTGACAAACTTGTACCCAGCTTAGACACTGAGTGTGACCTCTATCCAACAGCTGCTGTCCATCCAACCATGCCCTCAGCCCCACCTCCTGCCTGCTGAGCCAGCATGACACACAAAGTTCAGCTCCACAGCTTCCCAGCTGCCCTTCGGCCTCACCAGGCTCATGTTTCAGACCTCCAGAGTTTTTTGGGAGAAGTGTTGTGCGTGCACAAATCAGAGCTGGTGTCCTGAGATCATCCAGGAATGAAGTATCAACAAAAACCAGCAAAAATCCTCTGTCCTGGAGCGTTGTGGTTAAACACCTCACCACCCAGGCTTTTGAAAGAAAGAGTTAAAGCATTCAGAGCAAAAGGTGTCCTGTGATTTTCCTTCCAGTGAAAACACACAGCAAAACAAGATGGAACAATCAGCTGAATCTGAATTTTGGTTCCACTGAGCATCAAAACAAGTGCAAAGGTGAGATTCCCAGGGAACTTTTACTCCAGCCACCGTCCTCCAGCCGCTCCTGATTTCCAGAGGATCAGTAGCAGGTGGTGCAGGAGGTACTGCCAAGGCCCATTTGGAGGATATTTTTGAAAGCATTAAAAAAATTCCCTTGAACTATTCTGAGCACTGCAGGCAGCACTTTGCTGCCTCAGAAGGGAATGGTGGAAACTTGTATATCCTCACCAAAAGCAAAATCCCTCTGCCTATCCCTGGCCCTGCATGAGCCAACTGAGCCTTGGTGTAGAACAGGCAGCACATGAACTGAATTCTTGCCCCGGGGAAATCAGAGCTGAGTTATTGTTCAGTGGCATCAGGAATTGATTCAGTGTGAATGGGAGAAAAAAAATCAAGGCAAAACTATGAGATCCCAGCCAACAATATACTTAAACCCATATTTAAGATTAAAGCCATGAATAGCTCCAAATAAAATACCAGTACTGGATGTACTAGTCTTGAAAGAATAAAAATGGGTTTATGCATGCACAGTAATAAATTTTAGAAAGGATGGTGTTTTAAGTTGCCTCATTCCCTGCAGCACTTTGGAGTTTCTGTTTCTAGTTATCTTAAATATCTACACCGTGAGGAAGAGAGAGTGACAGGATCAGCATTGCCACAGTGTGGTGTGGAGCAAGCAGGAGTTTCACCTCCATGGCCAGCTATCCTCCCTCTCTGCTCCCTGAGGGAATCCTGTTGAAGGAGAAATGTGTCCCTTTAGCGTCACACAAGAGAAGAAAGCAATGGTTCCATATGTGACTTTACACTGAAACATTGTTCAATACCCATGTAATGTATTTTCTATAATTAGATCAGCAGATCACAAAATGCTTTGCTAATTCTGTTCTCAGTGCCCTGCCAGTGACAGGAACATAATGAGTGATATGGCCTGAGCTTCCTGTTTGACACATGAGTCTGTGATGTAAAATCCACTTTTGACAGTCAAGGATCATTATATCGCTGGAATTTTAATAAAAGCAGAGTATGAAAAGACCTCAAGAACCTTCTGTAACCTGTTCCTGTCTAACAAGGCAGGATCAGCTGCTCGAGCTTTCCACTGTAACCCTCCCCAGGACTGTCCACACAGAATTCTCTTGGTCAGTACTTCTTGTCCTGCCCACCACGCACATGAAGAGCAGATGGTGGTGTCCTGTGTTAGCTGACTCTATAATAAGTCAAAGAACCCCCTCACACACTCACTTTTCCATCCCAAACCTTGTTTCTGAGCCCTCTGCTCGTTGCTCCAGCTTCTCTGGACGCTGCTTATCCCCCATTGCTGGAGCAAAGTCCAAAGCTGGGCTCCAGCTGCTGCCCAGGGGAGAGAGAGGGCTCCTCTTCGTGCTCTTTTCCAAAGACCTCCAGCTGTTCTCCAGTTCTCCAGCCTGTGTTTGTGTGGCTGTTTGTCCCTTCCCAACCCTGGCAGCTTGTGCTTGTCTTTATCAAACTGCATCTCTGCATTCCTCAAGGTCCTTTGCAGCTCTGGCCCTGTCTTTGCAGTCCATCCTTGCATGGCTCTGACTCAAAATATAAAATATATCCTTTCTAGCCCATTGAAAATATGGAATAATACACCAGATCTCACACAACATCTCTTAGACATTCCTGATGAAGCTATGAAACACTTTGCACTCAGCCCTCTATAACTCCATGTATATAATACTTCCTTGTCTTGTTTATGCTTATGTCTTTCCCATCAAAAGTCTAACTAATGTCCCAAAGCCTGTTACTCTGCCACGAGGAAATGAGGTTAATTTGACATGTTTTGCTTTTCACAAATCCATGCTGACTGTCCATAACCTCCTTGTTTTCTCTCACATGCTTACAAGTTGTTTGATTATTTGTTCCAGGATTTTTCAGGAAACTTTCAACCCTTCCCTTTTTTCTAAATTTCCACCTTCACCTTCTGCATCCTCCATAGTTTTTAAAGGCTCTTACTCCAGCAAATATTTCATAGTATAGGGAATCTATCAGCAAAACACCAACTGGCAGAGGACCTTCTAAAAAGGTAATCATATTTCAATGACCTACGTGATATTTTAAACAATTTTGGGCAGATTATTACCGGGTTTTGGCTTTGTTTTTCAAAATACTACAATTTTGGTCTGTCTCTATTGTCCAGCTTTCAGCAAGCTCATTTGCAGCATCACATGATTTTTCAATATGCCGTAACTATGTTCTCCTTTTGCTTGACAGCTACAAACCAAAGCCAGCTGAAGTGGCCAAAGTCAGCCTGAAACTGTTGAGGGGTGTTATTGCAAGAAAGTAGGCCTGAATTTCCTGCCAGTGTGCTCCTTTCACACAATAAAGTGGGATGGGTCAGAGTGTGTGGGTGAGCAGTTCACGCAAGAAGATCAACATATTGACTTGCACAAGTGAAAATCTCTCCTTGTGCAATACTGAGAGCAGGGAACAATGATGGGACGAGCAACCAGCTGGATGAGAAAGCCAAACATCCCTAATTCTCACAGCACTGTCCCTGTTGTGCCAGGGACTGCTTCCAGTGGAGTTGGGTCTGGACACACTGGCTGAGATCTCCTCAGCTTTGCAGCCATACACTGAGCTTTCCTGGACATCACATTTGCAGCTGTCCCCTGAACTCTTCCTTCTCTGTGCCTTTTCAGTAAAGGTTTGGGAAGAGAAGAGCTGTCTCCAGCTATTCACAGTGCAGTGCATCATTTTGAATTAATCATTTCCATTAGCTTCACAGGCCAGGTGCCAGGCACAGTGGAATCAATCCTCTCCCATGAAGTCATCTCTAAATGAGCATCTCTGCTCTTAAGTGCATTTTCAGTAGGTCTCTATGCAGACATCAAACCTGGGTTCAATGGAAAGAGATTCCCTCTGCTCATTCCATTGTTTCTTCCAATACTAGTGAGGGGTACTGTGTCCTCAGGAGACAGGGAGAAGTCTTGGCAGGGTAGCAAAGACAGGAGGAAACTCTTCCTGAAAAGCTTAGGAGCATCTAATTAGAAGGGGAATCCTTGAATGAGGTTACGGACACACCTTTTCCTCCTCCTCCTGAGTCATGATTTCTTCCTGCCATCGACAGTAGGTCAGCTCCCAGTTAGTGATCAAAGACTCACATCATTTCACCTGTTGCAGGGAAAAAAAAAAAGGTAAGACCAAGAAATGCAATAAATATTGTCACGATTGACTCATCCTTTACAGATCCCTGTTTTGTTTTCTTTTTTTTTTTTTTTTTTTTTTTTTTTTTTTTTTTAATCTGTCAAACTTCTCCCACTGTCATTTCACACTTGGTTTCAAAGCAGCTACAAAGCTGGAGACGGCAATTCTCCTGCTGTATTGATCTTGACATGACAAGCCCTTGTCTCACACGGAGAGAAATGTTACTGCTGTCAGAGGAGACGCAGGCAGTGACTTTTGTATCTTCCTCTGGTAAAATAAACTTGGTTTATGGCACGGGGTCACTGCTGTGGGAATCGCAGAGACGCCGGAGTGCTGTACAACACTCCCCTCTTGTGATTTCTCTCGTTACAACACTTTGTAAACCGCAGCGATCCCAGATTAACCATTTTACATGGATGATTCCCTCCCTGAGCACGAGTCCTACCCTTGAACAGACAGTTTCCTCAGCAGGAACAGAACAACACTAGTTTATACACTCATGTACACTTTGGTTTTACTGAATTTCTCTTTCCCTATGCCTATAATTGTATAATTTTTATATGATTCTCTATGTGCTGCTTCTGGAAGTTGAACAGACCTGGTTGGACCACCTCTGCCAGCACATGTTGCATTTCCTCTCTAAACAGAATTCAGTGAAGAAATTTCAGACTGGCATGTACATCTCTGCTGTTATATTTATTTGAGCTGCTGGCCACTATCTCAAAACTGTCCCTGAGCCCAAACAGGCAAACCCCCAGGAGTGGGGAAACCCTCAGGGCCATAACACTGACAAGGCCCATGAAAAGCTTTTTCTTGCCTACCTGAAAAACCAGACTCCAGAATATCTTATTTATTTTTGACCTAGAGAAGTGGAAAAGAAAAAGAGATTTAATTTTATTACTCAGAGGTCAAGTAAGATGGTCGCTTTTACATGATGAATAACTTCTTTAAAGAATCATTGCTGTTAAGTGAAGAACAGAGAACTTTTTATCTCTGTGTCAAACACTCATGTCACACTACTTCCCTTTCTTTGAGGAAAAAAATAAACTTCTTTGTGAAGCTGCTTCTACATTTTATTGCCCAGATTAAGTACAGCTCAATATTTTGTTCCCAACATCCTTATTTCTGGTGCAGCTGGAATGTCACTTTATTACAACAGGGAATAAGGTGTCCATTTTCCACCATAATACCTTGAGATCAGTTCTAATGCAGAGCAACTGTGAAATTAAATCAATTTGCAGGCACTTGGCTTAAATCCTGAAGAGAAGAAGAGGAAGGTCATTAGCAGCTCTCTTTCTTTTCACAGATAACAGAACTGAGTTTCCAAAGTTGTTGTATCCTTAACAAATAATTTAGCCATAGAAACCTCCCAGATCACAGAGTTACTGAACAAGGAGTGACAAACAACAAGGCCTGTGTTCGAGCCCCATCCCTACTTCAGAAGGTGTGGTTTGCAATGGCATGAGGGTTCTCAGGGCTGCTGGATGTTCAAAGAGCAGCGAGAGGAAAATTAGGGAATAAAATGCCTAAAGTTATTAAAAATAATAATAGTAACAATAAAAACATGTGACTTTTGGTTGACAACAAGCATTTGAAAAGCACCTGTTGTCATAGTAAAGACAAGAAATGAAACAACCTTAGGCACAGTAGGCACTCAGTCTGACAACGTCTCAGCAGTGGCCACAGAATCATAGAATCATGGAATGGTTTGGGTTGTAGGAGACCTCAAATACCAATTTGTTCCAATCCCCTGCCATGGGCAGGGACACATTCCACTAGACCAGGTTTCCCCACCTCACTTCAGTGGGGGTATCAGTCTGGGTTGAACTAATTATGTCAAAATCCCTTTATTTAATGGGCTGATGCCACCCCCAAAGCACAATTCCCCTGACCTGTTTTAGAAGTTTGCCTCAGGATGAGCTGAGTATCACCACAGGAATGCTTTTTCCTCTCCATGGACGTGAAGGGGAATCAAAGCGCCTTTGGTTCATCCAGAGGTGTCTGTCCTACCCACATCTGCCTTTGGTCAAGCAGGTCCCAGCCATGGGCATGAACTGTTAAGATCAACATCTTAACATGGAAGTGGAGCAAAGAATGTCACCAGTGTGTTACAGAGCGCATAAGAGGGGCTTTTTCCCGTGGGACCTGGAACCTCATTGTAGGAAATACAGTGTTTTCATGGTAATTTAGATCATCTTCACCCTCTTTAACAATGCCTCCTGGCCTGGATCTGCTTCTTCACACAGACATCACCCTCACATGTGGCTCTGACACTCTCAATTTTGCTGCCACAACATAGCAAAGAACAGAATTTGGGCCAGCCCTGCACTGACAACACATTTGTTTGCTTTTTCTGTTTAAACTACCCGAGGACAGTGAACTTGTACCAGAGAAATTCCATTGGGCCCACAAGTGTCCTTCGGTGCCTGAAAACACACACCAAAAAAACATTAAACCCTTGAACACAACTCTGTGTGTGAACACCTCTGTGGAGCAGATACAAGCATCTAAAAACAGATCTGCAGAGCAACTGCAGGACACAAAGCCAGCAGGGATAGAGACATGGTGCAATAATCATTCTAAATCATAGCGTAATCTTAGAGTGGTTTGGGCTGGAAGGGACCTTAAAGATCACCAAGTTCCAAACCCCTGCCATGGGCAGCAACATCTTCCACTAGATCACTTCCTTGTGCTCCAAGCCCCATCCAATCTGACCTTGAACACTTCCAGGGATGGGGAATTAGAGTCTTGGAAAAAGATAAATAAACCTTAAAGGATAGAGAGACCCATTTCTTTCTCAAGCTTCAAGTATTTCCATCATTAATTAATTTGGAAAAAAAGACTTATAATTCCCTTACTTTCCAACAGGTCTTTTAATCTTTTCCCACTTTCCTTCAGCCCTCAGCAGTTCATAAACAGAAGCCTGTAACCCCACACTATTTATTCTTCCTAATTAAAGAATCCTGTTAGGACACGTAGAGCAGTTGCTGGATTTTCCTTTTAAGCCCAGACCTGTCACTTCCATGAAAAATAACTGTAGCAAATGAAAGCAAGTCTTAAAAGGGCACTGCAAATCTTCATGTGAGAAAAGGAAAAAAAGGAAAAAAAACCTCTGCATTTTGAGGGTCCTTGTGTGCACATTAATAGAATCTTCACATCTAAAGGACTTGTTTGTTGCTGTGGTATCTAGTAACATTCTTAAAAGAGATTATTCAAGACAGAGATGGTTTGAGCCCTCTTTCAGCCTTGTTGAATTTCCACTGTTATCAGTCACACAGTGCAGCCCAAGGCCTGCCTTGGCCTATCCAGACAGGAATGACGTCCCTCACACTGCTTTTGGAAGGAAAAGCAACACCTCCTGCGGTCTGATCTGCAACAGAGTGTCACCAAAACACCTCTGGCACCTGTCCCCAGACTAAACACTGCTGGCAGTGTCCTTGTGGGCAGCGCCTGTGCCCGGTCAGGCTCAGGCTGATCAAACAAAACAGCACAGACTGTAACACGTAGTGCCCCTGTGCTGGGCATCGGTGAGGTGGCACCACAAATGCTGGGGTCAGTTCTGGGCCCCTCAGTGCAGGAAGGACATTGAGGGGCTGGAGTGAGTGCAGAGAAGGAGAAGGGTCTGGAGCACAAGTCCCATGAGGAGCAGCTGAGGCAGATGTGGGGGCTCAGCCTGGAGAAAAGGAGATGCGTGGGGGACCTTCTCGCTTTCCACAAATCCCTGACAGGAGTGGGGAGCCAGGTGGGGGTCAGGCTCTGCTCCCAGGGAACAAGAGACAGGATGAGAGGACACAGACTTAAGCTGTGCCAAGGGAGGTTTAGGACAGACTTCAGGAAGAATTTCTCCACGGAAAGGGTGATTAGACATTGGATCAAGTTGGCCAGGGAGATGGTGGAGTCAACATACCTGGAGGTGTTTATGAAAAAGTCATTAAGCTATTAGAGTGTCCAAAGGAGGGCCATGAGGATGGTGAAGGGGAGATCTCCTCCCAGTTTGCAGCTTCCTCATGAGGGGAAGAGGAGAGGCAGGCACTGGTCTCTGTGGGGACCAGTTGGCAGGACTCAAGGGATCATCATGAAGTTGTGTCAGGGAAGGTTTAGTTGGATATCGGAAGAGGTTCTTCCCCCAGAGTGTGGCTGGGCACTGGAAGAGGCTCCCCAGGGCAGTGGTCACAGCACCAAGGCTGCTCAAGGCGTGTCTGGATAATACTCTCAGGGACAGAGTGGGATTGTTGGGGTGTCCTGTGCAGGGCCAGGAGTTGGACTGGATGATCCTTGTGGGTCCCTTCCAGCTCAGGATATTCTTTGACTCTGTGGAAGACAGGACGTAGCCCTGAGTGCCGTGGCCTGGATGACACAGTGGTGCTTGGTCATAGGTTGGACTCGGTGATTTCAGAGATCTTTTCCTACCCAATTGATTGTGATCTTGTGACTCTGTGTCTCTAAGCGCTGTGATTTGGTGAGTGACTCTGTTTGTCTCTGTGACTCTGTTTTCCTATGTCCCTATGTCCCTCTGTCCCTGGATCCCTGTTTCCCTGTATCCCTCTATCCCTGCATCCTTGCTCCCCTGTACCCCTGGTGCCCTCTATCTGTGTGCCTGTTCCTCTGTATCCCTCTGTTCCTGTATCGCTGTGCCCCTCCATCCCTGTATCCCTGTGGCATTGTGTCCCCATGCATGTATCCCCATGTCCCTCTACCCCTTGGTCCCTGTACCCTTGTGTCCCTATATCCCTGTTCCCCTCTATCTCTGTGTCCCTGTTCCCCTGTATCCCTCTGTTCCTGTATCGCTGTGTCCCTCCATCCCTGTATCCCTGTGTCACCATCCCCATGCCCCTCTATCCCTTTGNCAGGGCAGTGGTCACAGCACCAAGGCTGCTCAAGGCGTGTCTGGATAATACTCTCAGGGACAGAGTGGGGTTGTTGGGGTGTCCTGTGCAGGGCCAGGAGTTGGACTGGATGATCCTTGTGGGTCCCTTCCAGCTCAGGATATTCTTTGACTCTGTGGAAGACAGGACGTAGCCCTGAGTGCCGTGGCCTGGATGACACAGTGGTGCTTGGTCATAGGTTGGACTCGGTGATTTCAGAGATCTTTTCCTACCCAATTGATTGTGATCTTGTGACTCTGTGACTCTAAGCGCTGTGATTTGGTGAGTGACTCTGTTTGTCTCTGTGACTCTGTTTTCCTATGTCCCTATGTCCCTCTGTCCCTGGATCCCTGTTTCCCTGTATCCCTCTATCCCTGCATCCTTGCTCCCCTGTATCCCTGGTGCCCTCTATCTGTGTGCCTGTTCCTCTGTATCCCTCTGTTCCTGTATCGCTGTGCCCCTCCATCCCTGTATCCCTGTGGCATTGTGTCCCCATGCATGTATCCCCATGTCCCTCTACCCCTTGGTCCCTGTACCCTTGTGTCCCTATATCCCTGTTCCCCTCTATCTCTGTGTCCCTGTTCCCCTGTATCCCTCTGTTCCTGTATCGCTGTGCCCCTCCATCCCTGTATCCCTGTGGCATTGTGTCCCCATGCATGTATCCCCATGTCCCTCTACCCCTTGGTCCCTGTACCCTTGTGTCCCTATATCCCTGTATCTCTCTAACCCTGTATGCCGGTGTCCCTCTGTCCCTGTATCCCCACATCTCTCTATCCCAGTGTCCCTGTCTCCCTCTGTCCCTGCATCCTCTATCCCCGCGTCCCTGCATCCCCCTCTCCCCTCCCCGCGCCCTCTGAGGGCTCTCTGCACACGGCCCCGCCCGAGAGCGGCGGCCCCGCCCCCCTTCCCCG